>VMDR010029445.1:0-12755 GCA_007922815.1 Macrotus californicus | reverse complement strand
ATACCTGCTGGGTTCACTCTGCAGTTACAGCAGTTGATACCTTTAGAGCAGGTTTATTGTATTTCTGGGTTTATTATATTCTGGCTTTGTCTCTTTCCCTCAATGTTAATGACTCATTTTCATTTAAATTGGGTGTGACTATCAAAAAAGGAGTTATTCATGTTTATTAATTGGGAGTTAATGTTTGCAGGATTACTGTACTTCCAAAGTTTTCTAGAAATGCAAGCTGAGAAAATGAACAAATTTCTATGTCTTAACGGTTATGATCTTTTTGAAAGCTTTTTGATGTAGCACCAATTTAGAAATTACAAAATACAATTTGAATGATGGAAGGTTTCCTTTGTATTTTAAAATATTTTCTTTTCAGTTGATTGTTCAAATACTGGCTTTCTGTAAAAACATTATGTTAATTTAGACTGTAGTGCAATATCAATAAATTTTGCTGCTTGGGCAGTTTTACTTACTACCTTAACTTGTTACTTGTTATTTATTATAGGTTCCAAGTTGCTCATATTATGGTTGCATCTCTTTGGACCAATAACAAATGACAAGTATAGGATACAGGTATGCTTATATGTAGGAATAGTAAAATGTAGAACATCTCTGCAAAAATGAACGAACTTGTATTTTCCACCTCAAACAATTACGGTTTGGTTGTTGCTTTAAAGGAAGATTTTACTGGGAGTTAGATACATAAAATCCAACAGTCCTTGAATTTTTACTAGAATCAGGTTTTTAATGTTTGACAGTTTTTGGATCTCAAGGAGAAAGAAATTCTTCTCTTCTAGAGACCTGAGTTATGTGATAGCACTTTTTACTTAAAATAATGAGTGATCAAGGTATTATACTCTTACTGTCAAAGGCACTTTGCTTTGATAATGAGCAGTGGCATGTTGCAAAGCTGTTTAACATACTCTTTTATAGTCGTGTACAACTTCCTTGTATTTCAAATTCTTGATTATATTCCATTTCAGTGACTTTTTAAAAAAGAAAAATATTCTTTAATAGCTTGCCATTCATACCAAATTTGAAAAGGCAGCCAAATAAAAATTGATGATAAATGTGGTTTCTTTGACTCTTTTGACCTTATCTAGTCTGACTTCTAGCCTCTGCTTTGCCCAGGACTCTGATTTAATCTGAAACATCACAGATTTGATATTTACGTTAGACAAATAGTATTAGGAGGACAGCCTTACCCTTTAATGAACACAGTTAAAGTGCATCTTGGAATTAGAAATATTTATTCAGAATATAAGAATGTTTGTAAAATATTATAAATGTCTTTGTATAAATAAATGGAGATTTTTAAAAACAATTCTATATCAAATAACACAAAGTAGCTATTTTACAGCAGCTAAAACTAAAGGCATCTGGAAACATTTAAAGCATACAAGTGAAGAATCTAGAAAATTACAAGGTATAGTACAGCGCTAAGTGGCAACTTTAAAAGGAGACTTTCAATACAAACAGTGGAACAATACTGACAAATGCAAACTTAGTCACATGTGCTTTAATAACTGACAGTACATTCAAGTGGTGTAAAAGTAGCACATTTTCAAATAATAGGAAACTTAAATCTCATGCAAGGTAAATAAGTCGACAATGTCTAAAACAGCAGAAATGAAGGGAACGTTTCATTACCTGTGCACTGGGTTCAAACAGAAGCAGATTATCAGGGGCTCTTATTCACTCGGCAGTCCTGACATGAGAGCACTATAAGTGAATACTAGGAGTTCTACAAACAGAACATTTTTCACACAGATTTGATTTGCAAAAAGTGCAAAAGAGCATGTAGAGCAGGAACAAGAGTAATTAGGTCATCAGTGTGAATGGGGGAATTTTGTATATAGCTTGGTTGCTCTGCTGAGCTAGTATTTCAGATGATTAGTGGATGAGTAATTTGTATCTGCCTCAACTCTGGGGAAATTGGGTACCACTGGTCAAGGATATGATTATCTGATCCTATTTGCTGTTACTGGGACAGAATGATTTGTCACTGCCACATACAAAATCTCACTCAGATGTGAGTGATAGAGAATGTCTCAACGTATAACTAACTTAAATTAACCAAAAATGTAATTGTATGTGAAACTAGCTTCCTTTACACAGGGATTAGCAAAACAGGAAGTCACAAACAGCTGCTATTCCAATTTGTACCCTTTTCCACATGTATGTTATTAACAGCCATTTAATGCTCAGTGACACTGTGGTAGCAGCCAGCATCACATTAATTGGTAATTTTGATTCCAGTTCTAAAAGTTAGTGCTTGACAGTCTATAGCATATATTAGTGAGTACAAATGCAGTCAGAAAGTAAGTGTGAAACATGAGGAACTGCAGGACACAGGTTCAAGGCTAACTTCAACCTGGCCTGTATGCACATGAGGTTTCAGTGAACTAGAGTAGGATTTGAATAAACTTCAAGGAGAAGTTATGTGTGCAACGAAGGTGTGATTTTTGTTTTGTAACTACTTTTGTCTCTCTTACAAAGTAGGGCCCAGCCTCTAAGAACTAGGGAGTTTGGAAGCCTCAGTGAAAAGTTGAGATTGTATTATTTCTTGTCAAATAGGACATTCTTTGGGGCAAATAGAAAATAATTGCTATATGATGCTATATGATTTTAGTGTCACCTCTTACAGGAAAACAACAAAAAGTACGTATGTCTCCCACCCCTGCCCCCTTGGCAATGCTGTGACTATGCCCTAATTAAACTCAATGCAAAAATTCAGTCATCACATAACTCCTTCCCCTTTTGGCCTCTAGAAACTAACTGTAGCCCTGCTGCATCTAGAAATAGGTGCAGCGGTAAACTTAGTGAAAATGATGAAACTTTCCACTTTACATAGTTTCATGGATGAGACATACTCCCAGTTTTATTTGCAAATGACTTAAAACTTTTTGGAACATTATGACTTTCAGAAGTCATTTGTAAAAGTTTGAGGGGTTTTTTTTGTAGCCTTGATGTCTTTCTCAACAATTCACTTAAAACACAAGCATGGTACCCTAAAAAGCTCTTGAGAGGTTTAAGATAATGAATGCTAGGAGTAACTGCATGATCTTTTTTATGGGCCATGGGAAAACAACTTTAGAAGGGAACAGGCAACTATGGAAGTTCTGAACTCATGCTACTGACCCAGGCAGTCCTGCTCAGATCAGGTAAGGGGAGAGGGGCAGGGGGACATTTTTCTATTTGAAATGTACAGCTGGACAGGGCTGCACAGCAGGAGGTGAGCAGCTGGCCAGCCAGTGAAGTTTGGCTGGCATTATTACCACCTTAAGCTCAGCGCTCCTGTCTCCCTCCACCCTTTCATGGAAAAATCGTCTTCCAGGAAACCAGGTCCGTGGTGCAGAAAAGGTTGGGGACCGCTGATCTATACAGAGGTAGGAACTAGGAGACTGTCAGATACTTTTTAAGTTTTTCTTAAGAGTAGTAAAATCCTTACTAGCCACCTCCTAACAGATTTTAAGAAGGAGCCTTTCTGGAGAAGTAGAATAATGAGGCTCTAATTCAGAGTTCTCTGGGGTTCCTGTAAGGTATTGCTGCAGGCTCAGAGGAAGGAGTAGTAAGAAGTACACGCATCTCAGAGGAGAATTAAGCAGTTATGTTTAACTGGCACTTCATTTTTTATAGACCTACCATTTCCAGTTTCAGGCAGCATGGATATTAACTTCAGACACCTGACCTACCAGCAGATGGCAATGATGAGACATCTAGTATAGCTCTGGGGTCATGGCATGGTAAGTGTCAACTGTCCAATGACGTAGATACTTATCCTAAGTAGGTTTTGGTGAATGTCTCAAATAACATCTTACCACTCAGAAGTCTGTGTCAGTTTTGGTAGCTGGAGCACTTGGGGCTTGGCAGAGCATCAGGAGCGGTGGGTAGGCCCACACACTGATGGCGCGACAGACAGAAGCGTCTTCTGATTTTTGCCTCAATTCAGTGGTGGGAAATACACTGCAAGAGAACTGGGAGGTGGGTTCTTTCTTCCCACACCAAAGATTGAACTCGGAATAGAGAAGGTAACTGCCTGAAAGGGGTAAGAAACCACAGGAAACTGGAAGAAAACAAAAATATGACAGTCTAAAGATATTTTTTAAACCTCATACAAATTAGAATTAGCATCGTCTTACCCCTGACAGAGATGTTAATGTAAACCATCTTGTATTCAGAAAGAGAATAGTTCAGGTTACAAAAAAGGAAGATTACCCAGCACTTGTAGCCCTCCGACACTGTGGTGTCAGTGGGCTCTGCAGTCAGCACAGCCCAGGGCCTGTTCACCTTCAGCAAGGGTTTTATCTTGTGGGTCTTTGAAAAATATAAGGAAAGGAAATCAACTAATAATAGCCTTTTTATTCTACACATTTATAAAAGTAACAGTTTTACTGGGGAAATAGTTTTCACCCGACCACCACACTTAAAAAGTATTATGTTGACGTATGAACTCAAAGTGAGGCTGGGTAGCTTCAGTAATACGGGGGCTCCTGGACCCTACCAGGGTGGGCTCTCGGTTGTAACGTGGGGCAAGCATGGTAGACGGCAGCAGACAGGCTTTGATGCCTGTGTCTGCTACACTTTCCAGTCGCAAGAGAGAGTTGTGGCTGCATTCCCACCTTGCATGCATGTCCCGGTTAGCTTGGAGGAGGTCATTTCCCTAGGCAAACTGGGAAAACTGATTTTTGTCTGGTAACCCATTTTTGGACATACTTTTCAGGCAAAACATTTTTCTTGCAACAAAATGAAATTTTACTCAAAGAGTAAAATTTGATTTTAAGAAATCACAAACAAGAACCAACTCTGAATGACAGATTCATAACAAACACAGGGACCAGTGGGCACCTTCTCCGTGGTCAGAACACCTGAGAGCCGGCTCCTGCAGACACACCAGGTGACTGGAGACCTGGCAGCCTCGCCGCCTACCTGAGAAAGTTGGCTGCTCTGGGGATGAGACTCCGCCCTCCAAGGTGGTAGCTCGAGCGTCCTCCGCCAGAGTGCAGAAGGCCGAGGAACGGGATTCATGCTCTCTGAAAACACGGTTAGTTGTGGACATGGGGACACTGACACAATGATCTGGCCACAAGTAAAACTTGTGAACTGGGGTATTGGGACGTATTTCTCATAGGGCACTTGGGTGGATTTTCAGGTGCCACAGAGTACATGGGAAGTGGTCCTTTAAGATGTCTCAGTGTAGGGCAGCTACCGAAGAAAGACGGGGTGGGACAGTGACAGTGGAAGAGGAGAAATGATGGAAGCCCTTCCTGAAAGAATTCAGGTACTTTGGTCCTGCCCAGCCCTGTCAGCATTTTGCTTGAAGTTTAACCTGTTTAAGCACCATATGCTAACGATCACCAAGTATGGGGGAGAACAGGAGGCCTCCAGGACCATTTCCTCACCCCCTGCCCTTCATCACAGCAGGAGCGAAGTCTTGAACCTACAGCTGGTGGTTCAGTAGCAATTTTTTAAGTAGGTGGGATCAGCCTGCAAAATAGTAACTACTCGGTATCCTGCCTCTTGCCCTTAGAGAAATAGAGGCACGTCCAGAGCTGCATGTGTACTCCTGTGAGTGAACTCTGGTTCATGCAAACAGCAATTATAGAGTGTCCAGGGGTTGGGAGGGGTGGGGAAGTACTAAAAATGCTCCTCTGTCTGTGAAGAAATTCCAGATAAAATTTTAGTGCCAATGCACGGATCAGCCCAGCTCCTAGCCTTGGCTGTTGATAAGGCCCCACAGGCGGGGCAGTCCCCAGATCAGAAGAGAGCGCCCTCCTGGGCCCTGCCTCCACAGTGGGAGCTCAGAGCAGTCTCATTCCCCCACACAGAGCTGTTCAGGCACAGCCCAGGGCTTGCCTGCCCCATAACTTCATACCTAGGCCTGTGACACCTATGTACCATCTGCTGTGTGACAGCCTGTGTCTCAGAGTCGGTAGGTGGGACTTAGACACGAAAACCTCCTTACAGTGAGCAAATCTAGATACGAGAACATAGACACAGCCCTGTGTGCGTCAGAGCTGTCCTCCAAAGGAGAACAGGAGAGATGGGGGACGCCAAAGGTAAGGTCACTGTCTACCAAACAGGAAAAGTGGAACATCCTATCAAACGCACGCCTGGGACACTGCTGACGCACCACCTCCAGAGCAGAAAGGGTGGGAGGGGGACAAAGCCCATGCTGGAAGCGGAAGCCAGGCCTGCTGGGCACGCGCACAGAGCAGGTATTTACAAGCTGTCCGTGGGTCTGCGGGACACTGTCTGCACGGTGTCGCGAGGGACGCCCAGCCCCAGGGCTAGTCCACAGCCCTCCACTGTCTAGGCACTGACCTCCCTGCTGACCTTCCTCAATTCTCCCAACAGGTACTCTGTCCCCGGGGCCCTTCTCTCTTCCTCGATCCGCTGCAGTTGGGCTTCCACGGGCAGAACTTTGGGGCCCGAGTGCCAACTAAAGGGAAGTTTCATTGGTGTGTGGCCTCGAGTTCTCCTCCTCCAGCAGAGCTATTCTCTGCTTGAGCATCCTCACTTGGGTCTCGTGTCTCTCCACCATGGCCATCATCTGAGACTCCAGCTTCTTCAGTTTGTTTTGATGCTTCTTCTTTGCTTTCTCGTAGGCGGCCACCAGGTTGCTGTGGGGGGACAGAAGAAAATAAGATGCAAGTTTCCGCCGAGGCAGCACTGAGACACACTGGCCGGTCCAGGGGGCAGCCAGTTCCAGCATGCACCATTCTGGAGAAGCAGGGGTCACTCAGCCCCCTCGCTAGGAACCTGAAGTCAAACGGTTAGTGTTCCAGCTCTCATGGCCCTTCACCTGAGCTTAACCACGACTACTCAGCTGACTGCCGAGGGCTTGTCGCTGACACATTAGGAGGGTTTTCATGCAAGACTGGCAGAAAGGCAGCTGGATTCCAGAAACCTGTCATTTACATACAAATACTGTGTCCGTCACTCCATGGCTGCCTGCAGCAGGTGGTCAAGTGTAAGACACGGGAAAGTTTCTCCTGCACCTTGGTCTGAAGGGTGGAGGGGCTGCGGCCATTTCCCTTCATTCTTTGGACCCGTGGGACTCTGAGCACACAGGCTCCCCGAAGCTGATGCCAGCCCAACACAGAATCTAGGCCTCTGAGCTGTGCCCCACGGAGGGGGCAGGGATGAACCCCGGGCTAGGTAAGTCCTGACACCCTCTCTGGTCCCACACAGCACCCCTACACACCTTCCGTGCGCATTCAGGCTCTTCAAGTGTGGCCTGAAGACGGACCCCTGAGGTGCCTGAAAGCCCCTTCAGTTCAGGAGAAGCCTGTGAGGCTGGCTTTCTTATCTCTTTCAGAACAATAATATTTGCCAGTAGTAGCAATTGTGACATTCCAGCTATCTTCTCTCAAACCAGGCATTGAACAACAATAAAACAAACAAAAAAATCCCCAGACATTATAGAAATTTGCAAAATTGTAAAAACAGTGGCACTCTTTTTTGTAAAATATTTTTAAAAAAATAAAGGTCATTTATATTACATATGTAGTTATTGTTTTTTAGTATGTAGTTATTGTTTTTTAGTAAACAAATTAAGAAAAAGTTTAAAAAATTTGTTTTGGTTTCTAAAATGATAAAATGGTTTCTAAAATGATAAAATGATAAGTGTCAATAGATAAATAATGATAAGAACAAAGCTGTTTGAGGTCTTGTTTTTTATGCGTATAAAGGGGTTCTGAACCCACAAAGTACCACTGGCGATATACACACAAGGGGTTTTACCTGTTGGCTCTCTTGAGGTCATTAACAAACTCTGCCGATTGCTGGTGTCGGATTTCACTGCTCTTGGTGAGTCGTTCCAAGGCACTCACCAACTCTTGAACCCTGGCCTTTAACTTCTTTTCTCTGCATCAAGGAGAGACAGACAGCATGCCATGAGTGATTGAGGCGATGATGGAGGTGGCTGCTACTCGGGAAGTGCGCACCTCGCCAAGTCAAAGGCGGGCACACAGAGGAGACACTGGAGGCGGAGCCAGGAGCCTCACCTCTGCACTCCTGAAGCTGATTTGAGTCCGCTTCCTTCAGTGCTAAGGGCCTGTAGAGATCTAAGGTGTAAGTCAGAAAGGAGCAAGACAGGCAGGATATCTTCCAGATGGAGAAACTGAGCTAACCTAGAAGTCCCTTCTGCGCGCGTGCCAGATGCCCCTCAGCCAGAGCAGCGCGACCACAGAACCTCATCGCAGCCACACACCCTTCTTGCAGGTGTCCCAGCATCTCCTGAACCACTCGGACTCACAAAGCCTCTGTTCGTGTTCCAAGGGCAGTCTGTGTCGGACATACCCCTGATCACTGAAATCAACATGGTCCTACCTTGCAAAACAAACACAAAAAGGTAGAGGAAGTAGAATTGACAGTATTCCCGTTAAAGGTCCTTGTTTCGCTTTAAAGCACTGAAACTGTGTCGGCACTTCCATGCGACTCCCCCCACACCACAGCGTCATGTGCTGCGGGCTCTTTACTGCTACAGCAACAACCCGACCCAAGTTAACTGACGGAGGGGTCAGCTAATTGCCTCCCTCTGATCCCCACAAGAACACAAGCCCTGGGCAGGGAGACACTAACGACCACCCCGCCTCCCTCGTGCGCAGCGTCACTGCCTCCTACCACGGGTGTCACAGTGCAGCCTTCCCAGATCTGGTTCCTGTGTTTGCACTCAGCAGACGCTCCAGAGTCACAAGGATCTCGTTGGTTTGGTCCCTGATGCATCCCCTATGCTGAGCGCCAGGCCTGGGTGACAGCTTCTCAGTGAGGGTGGTTAACAGCTTCGGAACAACTCACTGAGAGTGTGTGTTCCTTGGAGTGTACTAAGAAACCAGAACTTATGGAAGAAAATCCTTGTATGAGAAATGAAAATGAGCATGATTATGCTGGAAGGCAATTTGGCAGTATCTGGCAAAAGGAACACGCCCCTTGACTAAGCAACTTGATTTCCAGGAATTTTTCTTTAGAGAGAGTGTAGGTGCCGAAAGGTAGATGAGATTACAGTCGCATTCACTGTAGCACTGGGTGTAACAGCTTCGAGTGGGAACCGCCAGGGTAAGGTGTATCTACACAACTCTGCAACTCAACAAATGCGGATCGAATGCACTTGGCACGGTGCCTGATAAACCGTCAGGTGAAAGGGGTGAGTTCTGTTGGATGCCATCTCTGCAAAAACAACAAAACACCTAGTACACTAACACAGACCAGAACTAGACTCCACTCTGCAAAGGCTGACTGACAGAAGGGTGGCAGGCGGCTTTCATCTTCTGTTAGGCTGGCCAAAAAGTTCCTTTAGTTTGTTCCCCACGTTTGGCTCTGGTAGCACTTAGTTGTCTTTAACATCATTCAAAACAGTTTTGTTAGATTGTATTGTGACAGCTGTCATATCAGTGTGCATTAAAATACCAAAACTGGAGAACTTCTGTGCAGCCATTTTAATACTGAAGATGGGAGAAAATACGCAACATGTTCAGCACATTCTGCTTTCTTATTTCAGGAAAGGTAAAAATAACTGAAACACAAAAAAGACTTGTACGGTGTATGGAGAAGGTGCTGTGACTGAATGAACATGTCGAAAGTGGTTTGTGAAGTTTCTTGGTACTATTGACATTTTGGCCAAATCTTTGCTGTGGGGCTTCCCTGTGCACTGGAAGATGTTTAGCAGCACCTCGGCCTCTACCCACTAGAAGCCAATAGAGGGAGAGAGCCGACATACTCAAAATATCCAAATCAGTAAAGCTTTTATAACTTATAAACAATTGCCTGAAATTTTTAAACTGTCTGCTTTTGCTTCCGACAGGAGGGGCTGGGAGGGTGACCGGATGGGGACTCTCCCGTGCCTTGGTTCAGAGGCTGGTTCCCCCTTCCTGACTTTTCAAATATCTACATCTTTCATGTTTCTGCCTCCAGCTACTGTTAGTGCAAGTCAAGCTTTCCGAACAGTAATAAAGGAATTGCAGCACAAAAATCCTGACCTGCTTTTGGAGTGAGGCTGAAGGAGAAAGTCTTTTAAAGTGAAGCCTGACAACCAGCCCAAGTCCTATTACCGCTCATTCTTCAGGGAACCCTCCCTCCAGCAGAGTGCATCCCACTGGCTGAGGATGGGGCTTTCTCCTGGGCCCCAGCAGCCACCTCAAAATTTGGCTGCATTTCCTGCCAGAAGTAAGAACGCTGTCTTGGGAGCCTGCTCCCTCCCCCGTCTGGCACCCCCTCTACCTTCCCGTAGCCCTGTGTCAGCTGGGGCAGGTTAGGGGACTGGGAAAGATTCATGCCTTTCCCCCTGGCTAAAACAAAATGGGAGAGTTATTTCTCCTACATTTTGTTACTGTTTTGAGTCTTTTTCATTCTAAAGTTGATTAATAGTGCAAAGGGGAAAAATACTATAATTAAAAATGTCACCATGAACTCAATAAATTGACAACAAAAACTGCCCAGAACAATACCATTATTCTCCACCCCAATTACATCCATACCTGCCTGTGCCACTCTGCGGACAACGGAGAATATGAAACTCCCAGCACCTGGCCCCCCACAAACCAAGGGCTTTCCTAGTCCCCAGGACCCTGAAAGACTGAAACAAACTACCCAGGCCTGGCTGGCTCTCTTGGAGGACAGAGCCCAGGCAGGCAGGTGGGGCCTCACAGACCAGCAGACCCGGTCTCTGCTCCAACCCTACACACTCAGAGAGAGCACTGAAGACTTGGCCCTGGACCATATTCTTCAGCTCACTGTTTCTTTACTTGATTCTCTCCATCCCCATTTATTTTTCCAAATAACATGCTAAAAAACCAAATCCTTATCTCCAGGCCTTGTCTTGGATCTCTGGACTTACTTGACATCTCTACTCAGCCATCTTCAACCTGACATGTCTGAGGCTGGTCTCCCAAATCCATTCCTCTCCCTTGTCAGCAGAGGCAACACCATCGGCCCCATCACTGCCCCCTTCCCCTTGACCCCTACAGCAGCTCAGGATCGAACCACACCTGCCACAGCTCCACTTCTGCCAGCATTGCCCCTCCTCACCTCCCCAGAGTCGGCCGTACCTCCGCCTCCTCTAGTTAGGTTTTTACAGACAGAGCATCTGGAAGTTTTTACTGTCACAAGTCGGATCATGTTACTGCCCTTCAGCGCCTTTCACCTGCAGTTGGAACAAAGCCAGTGGTCCTACCTGGGCCTCTAAGGCCCTGCTCGACCTGCCTCTGGCCTACCCAGGTTTTTGCGTTGCCCCCTCTCACCTCCAGCAGCCGGAATCCCATCAGCACACACTAGGCTTTTCCCTCTGCTTGGGGTGTACTTCCTCCAACCAGTCACTTCTCCTCCTCACCTGCAAGGTCACCTCCTCTGAGAAGCCCACACCATCCAAACAAATGGCTCAGAATTGGAACATCATAGCACCTTGTCATTTCCTCCAAATTATTCACTGCAATCTATAAGTAATTTTTTGAGAAAATAAAGTCTCCACAGTGACTATATCATATAACCCTACTTCCTTCATTGTAAACATCAGTCTGTCACTAATTATTTTTTAGAAAACCCAGTTAGTATGAAACAGCTCTTTCTCAAGTCCTTTCTGAGGACAAAGTTATTTAATTGTTATAAACACTGTCCAGGTGAGCCCACACGAGCAGGCTCGGGTCACGCTCATCTGTAGGCAAAGCTTCGGCAGAATGTGGGGTCCAGCGGAGAAGGCGGAAGCCCCCCGATTTCTCACTGACTTGCTCTGTGACCCTAGGAAACCACTCAGCCTTGCTGTACCTTTCCCGCCCCCTCATGTGGAGACCCCCGCCTGTCCCCAAGAACATGACAGGGATGAAATGGTCTGCCCTCTCAGCTGTGCTCAGGTCCCCAGGGCAGGCTGCACTCACGCATCCGAGTACAAAGAAGGGTCATTTCTGAAAATTCCCTCTTTAACCGCACAGTTACACCTCACTTCTTTGGTATAAAGACCATCCAGTTAGATTTCACCTGGACGCAGAGCAAGAGAGGGACCTGAGATGAGGAAGGTTTTGCAGCACAGTCTGTGGGGACAAGAGCCAAAACAAGGCCCCCTGGTAAGGAGAGCTTCGGGTGCAAGGCCGGAAACTGGGCCTTCCAGATGCGGTTTGATGGCAACGCCGGAGCCAACAAACCGCAATGAACCTTCACAGAGGTGGAGGGACTGAAATCGGCGCAGATGGGATGCAGGTGGCAAACGTGCGGTTGCACGCAGTCCCGGCTGCATTCCAAACGGGGAGGGAGAGGACACAGTGGGAAAGCAGGGTGGGGCCCAAGGGCTGCCTGAGGCCGATGCCCAGTGAGGCTGGGAGACCAGGCTGGGAAAAAGCAGGGGGACCTTATGACCAGTGACTGGAAGGCCACAAGGCACCTTCCCTGGGGCTGGCTGGTTCTCCACAAGAAGAGAGCACGGTTTAGCCTCTTCCCCTCCCTGCTCTGTACCTGCTGTCTTGGATCCGGATGCCCGGGCCCACAGATTACTTTTCTAAGGGAGAAATATTTCTGAAAATGCAGGGTAGTTTCCCTCAACTGACTTCAATGATTTAATATCTCCACAGAAGGTGTTAGTTTCCACTTGGTTTTTAAAAATGAAAACATTCCCAGCCCTCAGGTGTTTATATTACGTACCCTCATGAAATGATCCTTCCAGGGTTTAAGCTACACTTTAAGCTAAGTTACAGTGTAGTTATGTTATTGCCCCTTTTCCTGTAGTCCTGTGGGTTCATTCTGAGATCCATATATCTGGCTCTTGATTAGAAATCCAT
>VMDR010029444.1:0-12739 GCA_007922815.1 Macrotus californicus | reverse complement strand
GATTGAATGGGCTTTGGATATCAGGCAACTCTGGTATCAAAGCCAGAAATGAATGTTTTGGAAATAAAAAAAATAGAATAAAATAAAATTTATTTTTATAACCACATAGTATTCTATTAAGTAAATGTAGCTTTCTTATCTACTCCAGAAAGAAGGGGAGCCCGGGGGGATGGGTGGAGGTGGGCAAAGAGAATAAAATGGGAACATCTGTAATAGTGTCAACAATAAAAATAAAGTTTAAAAATTACTTTTTTTCTATTTCAGAGTAGTATAATATAAGCAATGTTGAAAGTTGAAGATTAGTGAGGAAGGAAGAAATTATATGCAGGTGCTTTTATTTCACGTATTGAATAATATATCACATTTAAAATCATCTAAAATGCTATTCAATAAAGTGTAACTTTTCACGTGAATACAGAACTATTTTTATACAAAACTATAAATAACGGGCATGCGATGTACTCACTTAGATTATGTTATTCAAATTGGATGTGTAAAAGATTTTGTAATACAGTCACAATTGCCACTTCCTACCTAAAAATCATTACTCAAATACTATACAAGAATTTAAAAAGGAAAACACAGGATGTTATAAAGGCCAATATAATGACTAAGTGACAGCTGGCAAAGCACGGCACTGTAGGGGTTCTGAACGAGTCACCCCACCATGTGCCTCGTGGTATGTGGATTGCATTGAACTAAAGGCAACCACCACCCTGTGGCCTGAAAAGAAACGTCTCCGCCCCAACTCCAACCCTCCTTTAACTACCTACAAGAATATAAACTGGGGTCCCTGCTCATAACAACTTTTTGACCTATCTATAGGACAGCAGAAATTACTAATTACTGAACATCTGCTCTTATCGTCTCAGAAATGGCCTCCCTCCCCTCTGAAGTCCCAAAATGTCTTCCCTTATCCTTAGCTCAGAATGTCACATACACACTTCACTTTGACTTTCTGTCTCTGTACCTCTCATGTCAGCAGAGTATCTGACTCTCATGTACACAGGGTTCCCACACCTATGTACATAATTAAATTTGTTATTCTCTTGTTAATTTGTCTCATGTAGATTTAATTACTCAACCAGCCCAAAGAACCTTGAAAGATAAAGTTTCTTCCTCCCCCACAGCACCTACCCATTCATTTTATAAATTCAGGTTCACTATGCAGCTTTTAAATGGGAAATCCTTATTAAGGCCATATTTTGTTGATATAACCAAATCAGCCATTTGGCCTCAGCTCAGTTTCCTGTCACCCTAATTACTGACCTTTCATCTACCTTGACCTGGGTTATAATGCTTTCCTGTAAAGACCCCAAACAACAAATGGTGTTGAGCACTGCCCCTCTGCAAAGCCCCCAGCTGGTTTTTAATCTTTAAGGAAAACTATCCTGTAAGGAAGTTCTATTAGATGGCAAGACTGGAACATCATCTAGGAACACAGAAACTACATCCTAGCCGTCTGATTCAGAGTGGCACGCTTACTTGTCTCAGGTGACATTACCCTGTCTGATGCAAATGAACCACATGGAACACAAAAACACAGGCATCTCCTCAATGTCAAGTTTTGAAGGAGCCTCCCAACTCATCACCAAGGAACACAGAGTACAAATCCACTGTGACATTGGTAGAACGTGTTTTGGAGAAGCCTGGGTGACTGCATTTAAGGGAAGATGAAGTTTTGTCTCCCCCATCAGGCAGGTTACCAAAAACTCCCCTAACTCTGCCTCCTAGAAACTGAAGGACTTGATTGACTAAAGTATATTACATAAGAAATGCATGAAAAATTCTGTCAAAAGCATCAGACGTACTGATGGAGTTTAAATCAGTGACAAGTGTTGCAAGATTAAATTTTCCCCCTGTGCCCAACAATTGTGTGATCCATGCTTTCAGTTTGCAATAGCGCACCTTTGCCTAGTACTTCAATGGTGGTTTTCAGCTCTTTCTTTGCTGGTTAGGTGGACTTGATACTCAAAGCCCTTTGAATATGACAAAAATGGCGACCAGGGACCAAAGTGGAACATAGGACAATGCTCATTCAAGGCAACCAGAGTCCAGGTGACCCATGAGATAGTAGAAGTATGGAGTCACTATCATAGCAGGAAGGATAATGGCTAACAGAGCAGGCCTGGTTGACACTGTGTCAAAATCCTGGTTCTGCATTTAGCCAGTACTTGACCTTTGTCATTCCACTATTATTATTGTCATGTCTGCGAAAGAAATTCAGACATCCATTGTGAGTTCAATATGGAAAGTTAGAAACCTGTTCAGAGGTCAAGAGTTCTGGGTGATGTTTAAGGTGTGGTGCAATACCAAGTGTAAACTTAGCTAAAGTAAGAGACTCAGGGCTGACATTTAATTTATATGCGCTGCTAGTTCTGTGCCACCAGACCAGATGTGGCAGCTTCATGGGTTCAGAAAAAAGTGGACCTAGAAGAAAATGAAGAATATATAACCAATAACATGTATTAACATTCATGGAGTATTTATTATGCATCAAGACCTATGCTAATTACACCAATTCTATAAGATACATAGTACTATTATCATCTTATGAAAAATTAATGCTTAAAATGGTAAGTAACGTGCCTAAGGTCTACAACCAGTTGTGAGAGAAGTGGGAAAAAACAGAGGCCTGTCTGATTCAAAATTCCATGTTCATATTCACTAAAACATAGAACATCAAAGGATGTCACAAAAGGAGAGGTAAACAAGAATTGCTAAAAATTTGATCAGAAAGGTCTCATATGTTTTAGAACTGAGGAAAGGTGATTCAGACACAGGCTCTGTGTCTCAAATAGCTACCACTCTCTTCCAATAAACTAATAAGTGAGGTGTTATTTGTTGGATAACTACCACAAGTAAGCTCGTTTGATCTTCTCTATTTCTCTTTAGAGAAGTCATGTGTGTAATACAAGTATGCATTTTAACAGTTATCATTTCTTCTTATATTTTCACAGAAACTTAGGCATTATGATATAAAAACAGGACATAACTAGGAATACAACAAGCTAAAAATTAAAAACCTTCAGATGAAGAGTCAGTCACCCCTGTCAAAACAGCAAAGTGAAGATATCCTAGAAAAAGTAACAAAACCAAAGTTCCAGAAAAAAATAATTCTGATAAGGCCTCCCCATGTAGGGTGTTAAATCAGAGACTTTTGTAGGTCTAACTCTAATTTAACATCTAATTTGGCACATCCTTAAAGTCTTATTCCTGCTCGACCTAGGATATTTAAATGTGGAGTCACATACTTCATTGTGTGTTGGAAAGATAAGGCTTCTGCTCAAGTGCAATCATTCAAGAAAATAAGAAGAAAAAACTGACTGGCCAGACCAAGGTCCTTAGAAATGATTATGTCAACTACAAGCACGTTGCAGTGCCTAAGACAATGGACTTGGGTCACATGCCCCCTCCATGGTCTTTCTGAAGAATTCCTGGAAGTAATGGGAGAGACTAAATAATTGTATCATCACACGTATAATTCTACGTCCATTAGGACAAGACTGGAATATTTCTTCTGTACAATAAACACATTACATAAATATCACACACATATTCACACACAAACACCTTTTAATAATTCTCAATGTCAACCTTTTACTGAGGGTATGCTGTTGGCTCCTTTTTTAGCAATACCTCCCAATAATTAACTGGATACCTTATTTTTCACCAAGCCTTTCTGGGAGAAGGTCAACAGTCCGCAACATATATTTTTAGCTAATCCACTGACCTACTAAAAGGTGATGTTCCTCTTTATCCATACACTCAATTGAATATTCAAAGAAATGTTTTGTCTTTTTAAAAAAATGAAGCACACATAAATTTACAGGTGTCCCACACAGGTGTTTGTCAGCCAGAACTCTGGCTGGGCCGTGGTGGCTCCCTCCTCACTGACCAGCAATATTTCTCCAACGTTACTAACTCCCTTCACCTGTTCCCACGGTCTCCACTTTGGGGGCTCACCCTTTTCCACACACGGTCTTCATTCATCCTTAACTTTCAACACTAACCCATGAGTTAAATTCTTGACTTCCTTGCCTATCCTTTTAAGTTGAATTTCTGGGATGAAGCAGTTTTCTGGATAACTTCTGTCTTTCCCTTCTTATACTTAGCTTAGTAATTTGCTGGACTCATTTTTTTCAAAACTAAATGTATACAGAACTTTCCTTTGTCCCAACATTGATTCATTTGGTTCTCAGAATCGATTTCCGTGAGATGTATCTTTGATTTTTATCCCAGTTATAGTGGCAAATCTTATCACTTGGCCACATGCTTCACCAAGAGCCCATCACTCCAGAAGAGAGCACATTAGGAATATACATGTATTCATAAGGTGTATCTGTAAATGAGTGTGGACATGTGTGTGTGTGTGTGTATTCTATGTGGTATATGGATATACAGAGTGGGGAGCGAAAGTAGGTCTACCATGTGAGTATCTGAAACACAGAGTTTATTCTTGTATTATTATTTATTAGTTATTGTATTATTTACCATACTAACAACTGTAAGCATATTTTGCTCCAGTCTGTGTGTATATATATATATTCATAAAAACATATGATATATATATATATATATCAACTGCCATCAATATACGCATGCACGCTAAAGAAAGTATTATAATGCATTAAACTTCCTAACGAATTGGACTTTTTCATAAGTGATCATCCATTCTACAATTCAGAAAAAGCACTCTATGGTTGTAACCCTCAAATATCAAGCCTCCATGAACAGTGGTGACCTAATTCCACTGGTATTCACTTCACTCACTCAATAAACATCTATGAAGCACTAACTGTCAGTCTGGTTCTCTGAGATGCCACTAAGGCTGAGATGTGTCTGGCGTAGTGATCGGCTCTTCCTCTGGTGTCAGGGAAGCATGCATGCCACCGTAAGAGAAGTCAGTACACATTGCCAGTATTTCAAAAAGATTCTAATTTTTCCAAAATTGTATATGTATTCTGAGAGTAAAATAGCTTTTGCCCTGCTAGCTACATATCTTGTGTTTCCTTCTTTAAGAGAATTGTAGTAGCTGATCCCAAATATTGAAAACTCTTTAACGTCTTTTCTACTCCCAGTTTGATAGGCCAAATCATAGGTCATGATTTTTGGTTTTAGTCAAAATATAGGGTAGAAGTAAAAAATCACATGTTCTGTGACCAGCTGTGCTGGGCTCCAATGTCAGCTCCATCATTTGTTACTTGTATGACTTTCTGTGCCTCCACTTCTTCGCCTCCAAGATTGGGGAAATAATAGTACCTACCAGTTGGTTGTTATGAGGAATGAATGAGTTAGTATATGGAAAGTGTTTTGTGGGAAGACTTACATAGCAAGTGTTATATGCGTTTGCTATTATTATTATCAAATAATTTGCTGAAGTGTACATTCGAAAACAAACCCTTCTGTGACCTCTATTATTAAATTGGAGGGGTATTTTTCCCCATGAAAAAATAAAAGGCTGGAGATATGACAGCAAGATATTTTAAAATTCAGCCAGTCTTTTAAAATTACCTGCATAAAGAAAAAAAAGAATAATTTTCCTGACGCAGTGTTAAAACAGTACTCAAATCAAGCCATTGAATATGAATGAGAAAGTAGCCAGAGTTGTTTTCCCTTCTGACAAACACACGAGACTAGGGGAGGGAAGAAGACAGCAGAACATCACAGCTCTCCGTAATGAAAAGTAATGCAGGGTCCGTTACATGCCCTCCCGAATATCCCTCGGCAGAACAGCCGCACTCGGAATGTGCGAGTTCCACATCCTGACAACGTGTAGAAGTAAACATAGTTGTCTGGGATGAAAGGACAGATAAAAATGAGAATTCAACTGAGTTAAAAATGCAACAGTGAAATAAGAAAGGAGACACAATTATAAAAATAATCAGTTTACTTCTGGCAAGACCCTCCCAGGGTCGCAGCAGCACTGGTAGGCTTTGCTGAGAATGACAGCACCCCCATGATCTCATTCACCTCGTTTCCTGCATTATAGTTGCTTCTTTGTGTTCACGCATTGATTCTGCTAAACTGTTGCTGCAAAAATGTGCCTTCTCTACAAGAGACAAGATCTTGTACTGCTAGGTTTCCCATGAAAGTCGGGCTAATGTGGCCACCACTTACATTTTGTGATCACATGAATCACAAAGAAAGAAGGGAAATAAATACGTTCCCTACCTGCTTACTCTTGCCATCATTTTCTCCCAATTAGTAAAGCACAACAGTTTCTAGGAGAGGTGACCAATCGGTTTAATATTTCCCTGATGGAAATTGTCCCCGAGTCAGCACGAGTATGGGAGGGCACCAGCATGCACGCGTGGACGTGGACCAGGCGTCCTGCAAGGAGCAGTGAGTACGGCAGAGGAGTTGAGGCAACTACGGAAACGCACTCCCTTCACAGTCCAAGAGTCACTCCGCGAGTGGAGTGAGGAGGCCAGCTCCCAGCAGCTCCTGCAAGCTGATTGCGAAGATCTCTCCCCAGCTCTCCATGCAGTTATATCAAGGTGGTAGTTTGAAATTGTGAGGGTATTTACACCATGGAAATCGTCAAATACTACAAATCATGTCTTTTTTTATTCTTCTCCCCACAGTGCCAGTTCTTAAACATTTACCAGTATACAACTGAGAATGGCTGATCATAAGCAGCACGCCTATAAGCAAGCATGAACAGGCTAACTGGGTTACTTTATTCTGAAGGAATGCCATACAGGGAAGATAAATACTGAATGACTCACAGGTTATTTAGAAATGGCAATGTGTGCTGCTGCTTTGAAGGGAAAACTGTTATTTTATATTCCCCCAAATGCCTGTACTTGCCTCTATTAAACCTTTTATCATGGATAATAATCTGTTCACTTACATTTGTCTTTTCCGTGACATGGTTAGCTCCTTACAGGTAGAACAGTGTATGATTTATCTTCATTTATCTTGTGTTTAGTCATGTCTAACGGAACCCTGATGGTTTCTAGACTTGCTACTTTCTGATTTCTTCACCTCTAACAGAATGTAAATATCATGTGTCCCAATAATATCTTGAGATTTTTGTGACAATAATATGACAGAATGCAAATGCCAACCACTGTTTTAAGGAAGATCTCACATGTAATTTTTAAAAATGTGTTGTATAATGCAGAGCATGATATGAATATTCATGTTTTAATTTAATTTTATTATTTTATTTCAGAGAGAGGGGAGGGGAGGGAGAAAGAGAGGGAGAGAAACATCAATGTGAGAGAGAAACACTGACCGGCTGCCTTCTGCAAGTGCCCTGACCCAGGAGAGAGCATGCCGCCTACAACCCAGACGTGCACCCTGACCCTGAATCAACCGGCGACCTCTCAGTTTGCATAATGACACCCCACCAACCGAGCCACACTGGGCAGGGCTGAATATTCATTTTATTAGATGAAACTTGGAGACAGTCAAAAAGTGTAAATAATCAGAGAGATCATCAAAACAGTGATTTGCTACTTCTTAACTGTAACCTTTAATAAATTCATGTAACTATTTTGAGCCTGTTTTTTTCCCATTCATGTATAAATATGTGATACTTAGCTCATGCGATTAACGGGAGAATTAAAATTAAATATTACATATGAAGCTCCTAACCAGCTAAAATTATGACACTATCCTTTCCTGGCACTAAATTCTCCAGCCTTAGACCCTTCACCTTCCTTTATCTTCAATTTATCCTATGATTTTGATTTTTCTCCAATTGTGTTAGTGTCTACATGTATACCTTTCTTATAGCAATCTTACACCCATGTCAAAGCTGTATTTTCAACACAAATGAAAAGGTATTTTGTAAAAAGTGCAAGATTTTCACACCTGCTGGTGTAGCTGTAGCAACAGCTTCACAAACTTTCTTTAAAAAAATGATTGTTACAGTGGATTCATTTATCTTGCAATGGTGCAGAACCACAGATCTCAGTTTATGGGACACATCTAGCAATTCGAATTTTTCTTGTAATGCCGTGGTGTTCTCTGCTTCTTGGGAGCACTTTCAGCATCACTAGTGGCACTTTGTATGGGGTTATTCAAGTTCTACAGTGTTACACTAAACGTGGAGAAAAACACACAAGAACCGTGAGCTGTGCTGCACAATTTACTGGAGAGGGAAACTGCTCACGCAGAGATGGTTAGTGTCACATGGCATTTGAAATGAATACTTACAACAATGAGTTCATCCAATAGCAGCAAGAGGCGACTACAAAAATATTACAGTAGTACAGTATGTAGTATAGTTAATTTTTTGCAATTCTGATTTAATACTGCCTCTTTACATTTGTTTATATTTCTCTTGACTGCAAAATGTGCCATGTACAGTCTATAAATATTTGTGCATGTAAATTTTGATAGACAGGGTCCAGCACAAATAACACCCCTTTTTTATTACAAAATCATAAGCATGTAATTCTTTAACATAACACTATCACACTCAAGCACACCATATGACATTTTAGGTGAAATGTTCACATTAAAACTATAAATGATTACACCCATATTATTACCCTACCAACCACACTCAAGCAAGCGTCACTTCTGTCGGGCCTCTGTATGTTAAACTTTTTATAACAGTTTTGTGCATGTATTTTGTGGTGGTAAAAAAGACTGTGGTAGATGATAAAATAGACTAATACCTACACATATTACAAGAATTTATGAAATACCGAACTTTTTCTTAATTGTCTTGATATGACAAAGCTATGGGGTTTCTCCATTGTTTTTTTTTAATTGTCAGAAAACTCCAAACATGTTTCAATATATTTATTGAAAATATTCGTGTGTAAGTAGACCCGTGCCGTTCAAACCCGTGTGCAGGGTCAGCTGTGTCCTAAACTGACTGGAGCAAAGGGAAAGCTTTGCCAGACGTCACTATCAACACAGGTGTGGGTTTCTTTCTCTTCTCTCTGGACATATTCGATCGGACTCATTTAACTGCGCTACTTTTGAAATGTGCATGTGGAATTAGGACTGATAATTGCCTCCTCTTTGAAGTATGTTTCCGAGACCTTAGGACCCAATGCAACTCGCTTTAACTACACTTCACAATTAATAAAGAGAACATCTTACATGCCATAATCCATATAAAGAGAGGCATCAGACAGCATCATTAATTTCATTGATTAGGTGTTAGTAGGCTCACTTGTATGCCACGCTCATGAACAAATTTCTACCAATTTTAAAACAAACACAACTTTCTCGTTTTGAAAAAAGTCAGTGCCATTGCCCTGCTCTTTCAGCAGCAAGCTCAAGTTTATCAGAGGAGTATCTTGTTTCTGGTTTATAAGAACTTGCACTCATCTCAGCTTCTCTGGGCTCCCAAGCACCTTACATATACAATTATCTGTTGCCTTTATGTATCTGTCTCTTTCATCAGATTATAACCTCCTCTGGGCTAGGAGTTCTAACGGTATCATCTTTCTACTTTCTGAACCCAGTGAATGGTGCATAGTAAACGTTCAAAAATCTTTATTAGTTCACTCTTCCTCTTAAGTCCAAATTTAAAAGGAAGGGCCAAGGGAAAAGGTGACACCCCACAATAACTGTGCACAAATCTTATCCAATCAAGTGAATGAAACGGTGATTGCTTGTATCTGTAATTTCTTCAAGTCAATAGTTGCCTCCCAGGGCACCTCGGGACTAATTAGATGAACTGTTACTGTCAAGGCTATCTAATTGCTTCTCCTGAAGAAAGCAAATTGCGGACAGTAGATATCAGTGTAAAATCAAACAGAAAACAGGTGTTTGCTAATTAAAACTGAGATTTTAATGAATGACCCTGCAGTTTTGGTGAATAAATACCACTCCCAACATCTGCTGCATAATTCAGTTCTCTCTCTCTTTTCCTAACTCTCTCTCTCTCAATCTCCTTTGACTCTCTGTCTCTCCTTCTCCCATTTTTTCTCTCCCTTTCTCTTTCATCTCCTGTCCCCCTCTACCCACTCTGCCAATATCTCAGTAAATAATCATAAAGTAAAAAATTAAAAAAAAAAGAAATAAGCCCAGTAATCTTTATTCTTTGCAAAGGGACAAAAGCAGATATCTCTATAAAAAAAAATCACATTAAAACATTTTAATGCACAAATTGGTCATGGTACCTGAGGGAGGTTTGTTAAGAGTTCTGGTTCATCTACCATTTGAGACTTTATTTTGAGTTAATTGGGTGTCCTGCTGAGATGACCTCATCTGATAGATGATGCTTTTTGCTTTTCAATCCGTTTGAAAATGTAAGAGGAGAAGCTAATTTTAAAATATTGTAATAAGCCTAGGAAATGTGCCTGGTAAGCATGTTTAACTGCACATAAGTACTTCACTTGTAGGAAGGCTGAAATGAAGGAACCAGCTTAGAATGACTTAATAGAAAGGACACGTCCAAATGTCAAGGCATTTTGTTGAAACCATCGTAGCAGAAACATTTTCCCACCACTAGTCTTTGTTTGTGAGTGTTCTAGTAAGTGAATTTCTAGTTGTAGTTATTTTATGCAATTAAACTTGACTGGAATGTCTCAGCCACAGGGAGCACTGAGGACTTGGCAAAGCGACTGAGTGCTGTGTCAACTAATAAACAGTCAGATGCGTGGAAATCTAAGAAAATCAAATGGCTCCTGGACAATCTAATGTACTGGGTCAGGAGGCTGTGGCCTAAGAGTGTAATGGGTATGCCTACAGGCCAGGGGCTTTGGAGTACTATTTTAATTTAAAAATGAAACCCAGGCTTCTGGTCTAAGATAGTGAGATAGGAAGTCCCTATACTCACCTCCTTCCATGAGCACATCAGATTTACATCTACAGACAGAGCAATTCACCCTGAAGAATGAACAGAGGGCTGACAGGGCAGCTTCTGTACAACCAGTGAAAAAGACAACCCAGAAATGGGTAAGAGACAGAGGCTTAGTACTGTGGCAACCCCACCTCTGATGCACCCACGTGCAGTAGGGAGGGATCACTGAGGTGCTGGTGCCCAGACTCACCAGCTCTGGGGCACAGCAAAAAAATCAGTAGCTTCAAGGACACCTGGACTCCACAGAAAGGAAATACATTCACTAACCACAGAACATCTGCGAAATGGGAGGGGAGCTGTGGAAACTCTCTCTGGTATCGAAGGCACTGGAAAGCATATGCAATTTGTTTTTCTCCCCCTCCACCTTGATTGCAAGAGCACAGTCCTGGCTCTCTACCCAGCCAAGGCTTTCCCGGGGCTGCCCAGGCACCAGGCCAAGAGCAGCTTCACCACTTGCCTTCTGCACTCCCTGCAGACCCTGCTTGCTTCTGCTATAGTACCAGGCTCCAGTGTGGCTTGCCCCCAGGTCCCCTGTGGCCTGAACCAGCTCCAGCTCCAGCCCCAGCAGCCCTGCCAAGGCAGCCTCTGCAAGGCTTGCCTCCAGGACTCTCTGTGGCCCACACCTGCCTCAACTGCAGTTCCAACCTGCCTGCCAAAGACACACAGCATGTGCAGTCTACAAAGGGAAAGCTCCTCTACAATTCCCCTCCTTCAAGACCAAGAGAGGTTTCTGTTTTGGCTGATTCGCAGAAACAAACACAGAAAGACTACAAAATAACTGAGTAAAATGCAGACAAGCAATCTATCAGATAAAGATTCCGAACCAATGGTTATAAGCATGTTCAAAGAACTCAGGAGAATAGATGAACTCAGTGAGAACTTCAATGAAGAGATGAAAAACATTCGCTTTGCACGTTACATGACAGAGAAATAAACTTGCTCTCTAATAATCTACTGAGGCAGTATCTGTAAGAAAAACTAGCGTTACTCAAAACTAACACACACCAATTTCTTTTCATCTGTAACTTCAAAATTCTGGAAGACAAGCTGCACTTTATGTTTTTAATCTACATTTCCCAATTTTTTTCATACATACGTTCTCTTTGGTTACAGTGAATCCTAGAAAACTTCTTCCCTTCTATCTCTCATTTTAGTAAACATCTCTTTACACAAGTCTATTCTACTAATTTAAGGCATCATATTTATTTTCAAAGACGTATGTTATGAAAATTTTTCTCTTGGTCATTTTAATTGTTCTTCCTATATTTCCTTCTGCCTTAATTTTTTCTTACATTTCTCAGACCTTCATATTTTGCAGTCAAATTCTAAAAACATTTTGTGGATATGAGTCTGAGACCCTTTTTCTGCTCTTACTTAGCAGTGGCTAGTTTCCTTGTACATGTGATTATTACTATTTTGTGAACTTATTTCCCCTGTAACTTTATTGCCTCAGTTTCTACATCTAAAGTATGTCCCTTGAAAGATAATTTGACTTTGCTTCTGTCTGGTGCCTGAGGCCATTAGCAATCCAGGGCCATACTGGACTAAGCATTGAATTTAAGGTTATTTTATTTTGATGGTGGGAGAAAGTGGATCATATTTTATCCTCCAAAGATAAATATGGGTGAGTTAGTGATAATAATTCTTATAAGAAACACTTTTTCTCTCCCTGCCCATCGCCAACTTCCCCAAAATCAAGACTGGCAGTCACTCTTCTTTTTCTGTCTCTCTTGCCAGAAGGGTTTTGTCACTGTTATCACAATCTTAAAGAGTTTTCTATGTTTCTTGGTGGGATGGGATGAGAGATATTTTAGCTTTAAGTAAGTCTCCAATCTGATCTCCCTTCTAGCCCATACCCCAGTTTCGTGTACTCTGCATTTTCCCCTACAGCCCATTAAGATTAAGCTCTGACCTCTCTGATCAACACTGTCCCAAAAGGAATACTTGCTTCATAGTGCA
>VMDR010029443.1:0-12744 GCA_007922815.1 Macrotus californicus | reverse complement strand
CAAATGTGGCCAGTAATCACTGTCCTTGAAAGGTCAGTTTTTTAGTGTGAATCTTGAATGTAATTACCTATACATGTATCTTTTCAAATATTCTGACTTTAGATTTTATTTCTTTATTTTTTAGTTTTAATTACTTTATTGTTGTTCAATTATAGGTGTGTGCATTTTTCCCCAGTTAGCTGGGGTGGGAGGGAGTGATAGGGAAAATGATTTTAGATTTTAATTGTAAAAAAAAATGCTTATATCTTTAATTTTTCTTTAGTAAAATTTTTTCTAAAATAAAAATATTGTTTTGAAATATATAAAGGCATAATTAGGATTCAGGGACACATTTAGAACAAAGTAAAATTATGTGAATCATCAGAATGCTGAGTTTGAGAATTTGCATTAAATTTAAATGATCATTTTCTGACTAGATCTAAGTGTAGTATCCAAAACAATTTTGAAAAAAAAAAACACCAGAGATTTTTTCATCATTTTAACTTCACAGTTGTCTTTTTTATTCTTTTATCTTACTCTTGTGTTGAATGAAACATCTCTGTTAAAGCTTCTCCGACGACCAGTTTCTGAATCACTTTGAGGTCCAAGACTGATAGTATAATCCACTTCTTGGAGTTTCCTTCTAAGTAATAATCTAACTCTCTTAAAATTACTTCAAAAGGGCCTGTCGTAAGTATCACTATTCACTGAAGTTAATAGCTATAATTTGTTTTTAGGTTGCAACTACGAGGCCTGGGAACACATTGAGTTAAAGTGGTGGAAGTGACAGGTTCTGAGGGTAGATGAAAAATAAATAAAAAGAAACATGCGTTACAGACAAAAGGATGGCTTGGTCAGCCTTCTCCTGACCCCCACGCTTGAGCTCAGAGCCGCCCCTCTCCTTACCACCGCCCACCACCCGCCTGCTCACACCACAACTTAGCATTTTTTAATTATTTTTGTCACTTAGGCACACTTCATGGACAATAATATATTGGTTTGCTTTTTTTCCTCTGAGACGTGATGGTTACATATTATATTCTTTGTCGCTTATCTAGGTGTATTACTTAGTGTAACACCCACTCAATATGTTTCTGTTTTGCAAGAAGAAAAAGAGGAGGGAAGAAAGGAGGAAAGAAATAAAATGTATTTATCCATTCCTCAGTGTCACCCTACACATAGCCCTCTTTCAAAGTTCTACATTTCTGTTAGAATAATATGTCTTTTGGTTTACATATAGGGCCGTTTTTCTCTGGAAAAACACCAAAATTTGTACGCTGGTCTGTGTATACGTACACACAAATATACACTTATTCATTTCTATATAAACACCTACATATATGTGTATTTATTTACTATAACATATTTACTATATACTCTGTCCATGCATGCATGCATGTATGTGTGTCAAACTTTATAAAGTTTATAAACTTTATCCTAATGACCTTATGTTCTGCAAAATTAGCCGTGGCTATTTAACTGGAATGTAGGTTTCTTTAGTATTACTGCATATTATTATGCCACCTGAAATATATGACTCGAAGCTGACATATGACATGTGAGTAATAAAGCCAAATGGCTCGATTATACTGGCACTGCTCAAGATTCCCAACAGTCTTAAACTAAATGAAAAACCCGTTGCATTGTTAGTGTTTTTGAATGGCATTTTATTATTGGAATAGATATGAGCATGAGATTTTAAGTCAGAGAAAGATATTTCAGTGCAACTCTATGTTTTATTAGTTGCTGAATTTGGATGAGAAAAAGTGAATATAATTCTGCACAGTTCATAAAGTGACCATGAAAATAAATTTGGACCATACATATAAAGATTTAACCTACTAGAGGCATTGGATATAAGCTTAATTGGTGGTAAGTTCCTTTTATTATCACATAATGGGAATTCAATAGCTTGAAGTATTTAAAGGTTGCTAGGGAAGTTTCTAAAGTTTCCTAATTGCATGCTACGTGTAGAGTAATCATAACATTTTTCAATGCACATACCCCCAGGAAACAGTATCCAGTGATGGGTTATAAAGTGAATTACTTCAGGAGAATTCTTTTTTCCTTTTATACTACTTTAAGCTAAATTTATTTTTAGGAAGAAAGTGATACTATCATCAAATTAGAATATCAATAAGCTCCATATTATAAGTGGAGAGTTTCTTTTTGAGACTGATCCAGGAGATTCAGGGAAAAGTAGCAAAGGTTTGTAATACTGCCAACAAAGTTCTACATGTCTTTAATCTTGGAATACTGTTGATGAAAAATGTTGGCTTGTTGAATGTGGGAACTCAACTCTACTTGAAGTAAAACCAGGTGATCTTACGTTCTTAGCATCAAAATTTAAAATCTTGCCTTTAAAAGTTTTTCATTTATAACATAATTCAGTATTTTATCATCATCATAATTTTCCAAATTTAGTTCAGATTAGTCATAGATATAAAAGTAAATTCTTTATTTCATATTTAAGTGTGACAGGATTGTTGTGGCCTTATCCTTGATCAGAATCTGCTACCCGTTTAGATTTGAACAAAAAAAGAAGATCAAAATGAATTCCCTACTTAAAAGCCACATTTCTAAGGAAAATATAAACTCCAGAATAGAAAATGAATAAAATGATGATATTTAGGATGTCGCTTTGTATAATTCTATAATTATCTGTGATATTCCATATTACTCACACAGAACAAATTGCTAGGAAGGGCTTGTTGTGCGGTGAATAGAATGGGGGACAAACCATCATCATAACTTCTTACGCACTGAAAGTTACAATGTGATTGATTATTTTATCTGAAGAAGTAAACATTCCTGGACCCAACAGAAAGACTAATTTAATATCCCAGGGATTGTATGGGAGATAACAAAGTCACAGAGAAATTGTTACTTGAGGTTAACTTTTTTAAGAGCAAGGGTTAAACTAGAAGACATTTTATATAGAGGAAAGGGCAACTACAAAACCAGAAAGGGTGAAGGAGAATGACCTGGAGTACGGTGTGGCTAAGGTGCACAGCACAGAATGACACTGGGAAAGAAACACAAAGGTGATTATGAAGGGTCTTATGTGCCATGCTATGACCTTTGACCTTGATCTATAGGCAAAGGTGCGTCATTGAGAAAAATTTTGCTCAGAGAAAAGATGTCACACTATTTATAATCAGGAGGGAACACCTCAGCAGTATTAAGGAGGGTAGATGGGAACTGGTAAAACTAGAGGCAGAAAGACAAAAAGCAGCCGTTCTAAAGGCCATTGCCAGTGAGGATGGGACGGGAGGAGAAATTCAAGAAACGTGTAGGAAGTGTAATCAACACAACCCAGTGAAAAATTAGAATGTAGAATACGAGTAAGAAGTTCAGATGGAGTGTAAAATTTTGACAACTGAAAAAATAACGGTGCCTTTCACCACGACTGGAAACGGAGAAGGCAAGACTAGCAATTTGGAATGATTGAAAGCCGTGCCCTATATGAGCTTTGGAAATTGTTTGGGTTGCATTTATGATGTTAATATTTTTATTACATTTAAAAAATGTTCTTCTGCAAAATAGTAAAGAAACAGAAAAATTATTTTGCAAGGTGGACAGAAATAGCGTTGTGGATAGCAGATTTCTGTGGGGATGGTGAAAAGTTTGTAAAGGAAAAAGTCAATTAGCGTGCTCACTTATATACTGTAATAAATGCAGTCAGATTTTTTCCATCCCTTGATGTTAGTAATATATATATATAAATTATAATTTTAGTGCATTAGGAATCGTCAATTTATATTGATTTATAAAATAACTTATCTTAAAATATAAAAGTTTATTTTTATTGTACATTGAGTATAAGAACACTTTCTTATTAAAATGTATTTTGGGAGTAAGATGTAAATTTATATTAGCATAGTTTTTAAAATTCTCATGACAGTTGTTGAGTTAGTTTTTATTAGTACTTGGAGAACAGTGTAGGACTTCCAGGTGGTGACTCGTGCACTCCAAGTTACTAACTAACCAGGGGTCCTAGATCTGTAACAGCCTGTGGCCAGGCTGGACTTCACACTCTTAGTGCCCTGGCATATCCTGCGTGATCTGGAGGCCATCTGTAACAACCTGAAATGGGGCTGGGTCATTAGAATCTCCTCACAAGAGAATATAGCTGAGAACATCTTTACTCTTTCCTTTGTCAGAGTCCCAGACTGAAAATGCAGCAGTTGCTTGATGAAACATTGCCTTGAGGAACATAAATCGCTCCTGGTACCACCTACAGCTTCCCTTTGGAAACTTTTTCTCCCCTGTCTGTCAGCCTGGGGATGTCTCTGCACTGTGCTTACTCAGCCGGTAACAGCAATTTGTTAATTGAACTAGATGGTCCCACTAAATCTATGGGACTCAGTGCGCACTCATCCCCTCTTCCCTTTCCACGTTGATTCCCTTTACTAGTGCTCTGGGGAGTTGTGTCCTCAGCAGTAAGCTGCATCATCAGGTAGTGAAGGAGCACATTTCAAAGAGAGAAGGCACCTCAAATCTTCAACGCCCTGATGGTTCTAGGGGCCAGGACAGTCCAAAGCCCGTTGGGGATCAATGAACCCTGACGTGATTCCAAATTCAAATTTCTTTGTAACCCATGTAACAGTGGCTGCCATATGCAGGTGTGCAGTCTCTCCTTTAAGACCTTTCTGTATCCTGTCCGTAGCATGCATGCATATCGATTCTTGTTCAGGATTTCCAGATGCACTGTACTTTTTAAATCAATGTATTTTTATTAGCAGGAAAAAAATCAAAGTTAAACAAAGAAAACTGTAAGAACAAACAATATGTAAAAATAGAAACATTAAAAAGCACCAGGAATATTATGCTGAGAGAAAATTTCATATATTCAGTATATGTTGATATTTCACAGTTTGAAGTCAAAGACCAAAATGTAGAATTTATATACATGGGAAAATGACTGGATCAAAATATTATACTAAATGGTTTTATTATTATTCTTAACTCTTCCTGTTTTTATGGACAATGTGTTGAAGTGTCTACTGGAAGATACTGTGTAAGGTGCAGCGATTCCTATGTGGAAGAATGGTGGCAAATACATTATCAAATTTGAAGTTTTTGACTTTTAGCAGGGAACACAAACTGTCATATATACAAAAGTCACTTCATTTTTTGACTTTAGTGAAATTGATTGATAACCAATGGCACATGTTGGTATGTGCAGATCATCCCAGGAAGCAAAACGTCTATTGTTGCTACACAGAGTAAAGCAAAACTCAAAAATGATTAACTTGTCTTAAAATATGTGTATGACATCATATTTATGATCCATGACTTGCAAAATTATTAGTGTCCTGAACTCCTTGAAGGGGTGTTATCTTTGATTTTACTCTTTGTATTGTAAGTTTATGTCTTCCTTAACATTATTGTTAATATCTAAATAACAAGGGTGAAGATAATATAGCTAATAAGCTTGTGTGGTTAGCTCCAGTGAATGCCTGTGTTTATTTAACTGTGATCAATTTTCCTCCTTAGAGTAAGTGAATGATGTTTACAGTTGTGTTTGTTTCCCTCACAGGAGGACTCCAAGGTATGGATTATTTTGAAAGTGATATCAAGAGGCACTCACAGAGGGGGTGGGAGAGGGATACAGGGAAGGGAAGGGAGCCAGAGGAGGGTACCTAATGAGCAGGTTACTGGTGAGAACAACAGAGGTTTAATTCCACGGAAGGTCTCTGGGAAATGGTGTGGCACATGGCGTAGAGTTGTTTCTTCTACAGGGGAGAGAAACCTGAGTTCTTTTTTCTCTGACTCCCAGCAGTCATTGGTTGATGGTTTTTCTCATGAGCACTACCTTTTCTGCACTCTGGACTCCCCTGCACAGCCGGAGAAAGCCTTCAGGCAGAGAATCTGTAAGAGAAACGTTACAGAAATTCTGTAAGGGAACACATTTGTACTGCATTTGTACGGCAACAAATTAAGTATCCCAGATGAAATGGACACATTCCTAGGAAAATGAAAAATACTAAAACTAACTCAAAAAGAAATTGCAAACCTAAATAGACTTGTACAAGGAAAGAGATTGAATTAGTAACAAAACAACTTCCCACAGAGCAAATTCCAGGTCCATATGGCTTCACTGATGAATTTTGTCTAACATTTAAAGGAGAATTAGCACCAAGCCTTCACAAAACGTCCTAAAAATAGAAGAAAAGAGAACATGCCTCAGCTCATTCTATTAGTCCAGTATCACACTGATACTAAAATGAGACAAAGACATTTTAAGAAAACTGCAGACCAGTATCCATTATGAATACAGATACTCAACTGCTCCACAAAATACTAGCAAATCAAATCCAGTAACGTATAAAAAATTATGGACCAAAGCCATGGGAGATTATCACAGGTGTGGAAAGTTGCTTTAACACATGATAATAAATTGATGTAAAGTGCCATGTTACTAGAGTAAAGGGCAAATACTTCATGATTTTCTGCATACACACATAAAGAGTATTTGACAAAATCCAACAGCCATTCATAATTTTTTAAAAAAACCTTCTCTATAAACTAGGTACAGAAAGAATTCTACTTATACAAAATATCTAGAATAGACAAATCCATAGAAAGAGAAACTGAATTAGAGTTGCCAGAGCCTGGAAGGAAGGAGGACAGGGAATGACTGCTGATGGATACAGGGCTTCTTTCTGATGAGAAAAATCGTTCTCTGGTTTTGTACAATTCTATACGAAATGTTGTACAATTCTATACTAAAAACCCACTGAATTGACACTTATAAAATATATGCTTCATATTATGTGAATTATATCTCAAGACTGTGTATATAAAAATAAAATAAGAGCCTGGAGGGGTAAATGAGTAGAAGCAGTATTCACACAGAGAGATGAAGGTAACGGTAAGAGCAGCAGAAGCAGCTTTCAAAGGAGATAAGAAGTGGTTGGATTATCGGTATCTTTGAGACTCAACCAGACTTGCTATTTAGAAGAGAGACATTTTGGATGAAACCAAGATTTGTAGCCTAGAGGGTTAGAACAACAACAAAAATGATAGGGAAGGTTGTGAGTGCAGTTGATTTTGGAAAGGAATATAGATTTTATTTGGGACATGTTGAGTGTAAGGAAATTAATAGATAATCAAATGGAGATGTTAACTAGACAGCTGGGTATGGTTGTCCAGATATTAGAAGAAAGCTCTGGATTGTAAATGGAAATTCAAAAATCTGTGACCACGTGAAAAAAACCACCAAGAACTAAGCAAAGAGAACCGAAACATGAATGTTGGGACAGTCCAATATTAAGAGGTCGGGGGCATAGCAGTGAAGGAGTTCGAGATGAAGCAACCAGTGAGAGTGGAATAAAATCAAGAGATTGAGGTGCTTCAGAGATCAAGTGAAGAAAGTATTTCCAGGAGAAGGAATATTCCCATGTTGTATGATTTCATAGAATGTATCATTTCTGTGACTGTATAATTATTTGCTTTTCTCCTGGTATTTCTCTACTAGTCTATGCCAATCTCCATTATGATAACAGAGGGCATGTCTACTTTCAGTGACTCTTTGAAAAAGAATGAGAATTCATTTATTCAATAAATTAAGTGAATGTACATGATGTCAGGGGCTGATCTGTGTTGGGGTTTTATTCTTCTGAACAAATACAAATCCATGTGTTCTTGGAGCTTCACTTCTAGTGGGAAGATAGAATGGTATTACCTTCCAGAACTTTCTTTGAGCACAAAAATATTCAACATTGCTCTCCAACCTGATAGCCAAAGTCACATGTGGGTAAAATGTGGCTAGTGTGACTGAGAAACTAAATTTTTAATTTTATTTGGTTTTAATCATTTAACATTTAAATTCAGAGAGCCATGCGTGGCTTGTGTCTACCACATTGTAGACGTAGACGGCAAACCTTAAACATTGTAAGTAAATGAACATATCAGAGCCAGGGAGAGACAGGGAATGGTTCCAATTCAAAATAGCTAAGGTGCGCCTCATTAAGAGATAACAGAAAGCCCACTGCTGTGTTCAGTGGTGTTGAAAATTTTGCCCACTCGTGAAGAACAACTGGGAACAACAAGCATTATTGCATAATTTCCGATGAATGTCAATCATTCACAAAATGCTGTACATAAAGACATGATTTTAGTCTTGCCAAGTGTTAGAAATTTTTGCTTGAAGGTTTGATTGCTGGTGTATTATATTACCCAGTACAGTTCAACTATTTATGACTTCATCTAAATATTTTTGACAATCATTTTAAAGACAATATTTTCTACTCGTTCTTTTCATGTATTCACCATCCATTTACTTTCTGGTCTTCTTTCATTTGTGTTATACAACTGCTCATTTCTAGGCTCCAGAGATTTTCTGATAGTCAAACAAAGGGGTCTGTTTCAGCATCTTTTGACAATACCATCATAGGAAAAAACTCCACTGCCTTGATTTGGACGCTTTTGTATTCTCAACGCCTTTTTTTCTTTTGTGGTAACTATTGCAGCATCTTTCAGACCGGATACAAGTTTTTCAGTCTCCTATGATTTGGTTCTCCCACTGTTATAAGTGTGACATAGCTTTTCTATATCATAACCTCTATATCAAAGGTTTTTGGTGAATGCTGTGCTGTTATATATAGAGAGAAGGGCCATATTCTCATCATTTTCAGGATTTTTTTCAATGCAACCTCTGTCTTTACAGACCAACACCCCTCACATCTGTACATGTTAACTGTGTTCATGAGCCAGACTTAACTGTTTGCTAAAGGTCTTTAAAACTAAGTTTGATTGTTATTGGATGCTGCATTATCCAGTGAAGAACAATCCCCATGAATTAATTTAAACCTTTCTTGAAATTATTAAACTATGTATATGTTCACTTTGGATATCTTTCAAGGTCATTTACTTTTTCCTATGAAGTATTTCAAACATTCAGAAAAATATAGAGAATAATATGATTTATTCCATGACCAGTTTTATCAAGTCTTAAGACTTTGAAAATTTGATTAATGTCAATTTGGAAAGAAAAAAAATATTAGAAATACATGAGAAGCTCCTTGTGCCTCTCGGCAGGTTATTCTTCTTTCTCCCTCCCCAGGTAGCTGCCACCCTGAATCTGGCAATTTCACACATTCTTCTATGTTTATCACATGCATTTCTTATTTATCTTAAAGTGCCTGTTATTAAACCCATGGTGTTTTGCCTTTGAATAAAATCTCTGTAGAAGATCTTACTTTTGTATATTATGCTGCTGGTATTTCTGAAGCCAAACATTTAGCTGATAAGTAATTTCTTTGAAGTGACACATGGTGGATGTTTCTGTTAAAAGCCTCTAACTGTTCAGCAGTCAGTTTCCAGTTTCCATCAACAGTGATCCCTGAATATGTTTCCCTGCTTTGCTTGACTTTGTTTCTTCACTGGGAACCTATTCCTGAGGCTTTCGACCCCCTCTGTCTAGGGGCTGTTTGGCCTCTGCCCTTACAAACAACAGGGCCTTTCTGAATGACTGTCAGCAGCTCTTCACGGCATTTTGTTCACGTCGATGAAATATTTTGGGAAAAGTTATATATTCTGCGTGCACAATAATTAGAAATTATTTGTTTACTCAGGTATAGAGCATCTAATATGTGGCAGGTGTGCCAGCACGGGTGATAGAACAGAGAACAGAAGTGACATAGTCCCTGTCCTCTAGCAAATTCAAATCCTACTCGGAGAGACAACCAAACAAAGAACAAAGCAAAGCAAAACAAACAAACAAACAAACAAACAAAAAAAGTACAAAATGTTAAGCCTTAAAAATAGTGGAAAATTCTAAAATGCCCTGTGGTGGGAGGGCACTAGTGTCAGAGAAAATAAGAGGACTTTCATTCTGCAAGAGAAATAGTGAACCCCTGCTCTGAGGAAGGAACATTTAAATTGGATAAAGAGGCGGAGCAGCAATTAACTAAGACTGAAAAAGAAGTAAAAGCCAACGTGAAAGGCTGGAGGCAAGACAGTGCTTGGTGTGTCCACTGAAGTGATCTGGCTTTCAGAAGGTGACTCGTGGAACCTAAGATGCAGAGACTGGGATGGCCATCAGAGGACCTGTGTTATTTATTTGTTTACTTGTGACATATGTCTGTCACATGAATCAGAAAACTGTAACGGGCATTAATAACACAGCTCGACCCTGCCCTATATCCACTAGGGAAAACAAAATAAAACCACAAGATACTATGGACTGACTTAGACTAATCAGTGTCACAAAGTCCAAAAATTACCCATGCCTATTCATATAGTCTTAGTTCCCCTCTCCTGCCTTTCCTTTCCCTTATGGAAATCCAAATTGAAGATTGCACTTCAAATACAGAACCCTGGAAAATTGTGTTAGAGGTATCAAATTCTTTTAGTCATCACACTAAAATGTTTCACAAATGCATATTAATTGCTTTCAATTCTGGGCATCCATCGAAATGGAAATCCTCAAAGGCTCAATATCAAGAACCATTTTTCCAACCTCAGGTACATATTGGGTATTTATGGTCAGTGTGCACCTTGCTAATTTTTATTTTTCTTAACTTTCATAGCAGAATACCTCGTCCAATGCATATATTCTTTAGCTGTGTGTATGTAGTCAATAAAGCATGAAATCAGTTCTTAAGGTAACTTCACACATCCATCCATCTTCTGCCTCTTTAGGGGCTGCTCTCACTTCTAAGAGCTTTGATGCTATTCTTATTTTTCACTCTTTGGATACTTAGCTGGCATTTCCCTGTAGCCACTAGGCACTGATAATACTCTCCCTTACTCTTTAATTTCCATTTGGCATATAGTGAGTATTTTTCATATCCTTAAGCATGAATGTATTCACACATTTTTGTCATTTCTCTTTTTCAATTTTACTCTTCCAGACTAAGGAGGATTATTTTATTTGGCTCTATTGGGATGAAGATGACCTCAACATTTTAACTTCTCTGCTCTGGAGAATTTTAAATCACTATCTGCAATTACTAAAACTGTATTATATTGTTTTGTTTTTTTAGTAAATGTGATTGCATGATAGATTTAGTGTGAATAAAAGGGAAAAAAACAACAAACAAACTTGGATCCCATTGTCTTGACTTCTTTTAGTGCCATATATAATTTGGGTCCAGGACTGGCTACCTAATCTGTGGGGCCCAGTCCAAGGTTACAGTGCAGGACCTCTTATTTAGAAAATGAATAAGAATTTTAAAACAGCAAAAGCAGGGCATTAAACCAAGCCTGGGGCACTTCTGAGCACAAGGCCCGCTGTAGGGGCACAAGGTGCATATCCCTGAAGCTGACCCTGTGCAGGTCTTTGGAGCAGGTGGCAGCTGGGAATTAACTTTGTAAGGATATTAATGTTTCAAACTAGTTTTATAATAAAATTCCATACAGTTTTTGCAATAAAATACTTTAGAAAATAGTAAAGTTGAATTACTATATTTATTTAGAAGGCTATAACTGTATTTTGGCACAGAGTACTGTGGTGAATAGAGATATGTAGTTAATGAGAAAACGCTTTTATTTCAAATTGATTGTTGACTGTGATGTAATGCTTTGGATTGCCCTGAGGGCTCAGGAGCAAGATTGCTTGGCTTCTAAGTTTGGGTGATAGGGCGCAATTCCTTACTTCTTTATACCTAATTATAAACAAACAGTGAGATGATAAGAGAAAACCAATCTCATAGGTTTGTTATGCAGATTATTACATGTAGAGTCTTTTGAAAAAGTCTTTATTCTGTTATTTCAAATCCTTTTAAATTTTTTAGTTTTATGTCAGTGGATACAATATCACAAACTTAGTTTATTCTCTCCTTCATGGTTATGAATTAATGTCCATTGTAACATTAAAAGTATTTCATGATGGTGTTTGTCTAGAATTAAAAATTTGACAGTTACTAAATAAGATATTCTGTTCACGAAGGTAGAAATTAATGATGTATTTTTTTCTATAAGCATATTTAAAGGATTTCTTTAATCCTTACCCTAGGATATATATTTATTGATTTTAGAGAAAGAGGATCTATAAGCTGTCTCTTAACTGTGCCTCGATCAGGGATCAAACCCGCAACCTAGATACGTGCCCTGGCCGGGGATCAAACCCTCAACCTAGATACGTGCCCTGACCGGGGATCAAACCCGCAACCTAGATACGTGCCCTGGCCGGGGATCAAACCCGCAACCTAGATACGTGCCCTGGCCGGGGATCAAACCCGCAACTTTTTGGTGCCCAAGGTGGCACTCCAGCCAACTGTGTCATCCAGCCAAGGCTAAAGGATTTTTTAAAAAATCTTTCCTTTGAGCTTCCTCTCACCCTCACCTTATGAACTAACAAGCAACGTAGAGATAAACTCATAGAAAAGGAGCAGGTTGACAGTCTTGGATAGGGTTGGGGTGCTGGGTAGGGGGGTAAAGGGATTGAGCAAAAAAGGGAAAATACAGAAAAAAGTCATGGACATGGATAACAGTGTGGTGATTGCTAGGGAGAGGTGGGTAGGGGGACGTGGAGGAGGGTATCAGGGGTAAATGGTGTTGGAGGGAGACGTGAGCCGGGGTGGTCACAAGGCAGTGTACAGAAGGTGTGTTCAGGAATTGTGCACCTGAAACTTGTGTAATTTTGTTAACCAGTGTCACCCCCATAAATTCAGTAAAAAAAGAAAATAAACCATTACAGCAACCCAGTTAATTGTGTTACAGTCAATAAGTTACATAACTATAGAATCTAATTCAGTCCAATTAAGATAAATTCTAAGTCTTAGCATTTTAGACATGCTTAAATGCATTTAAAAT
>VMDR010029442.1:0-12743 GCA_007922815.1 Macrotus californicus | reverse complement strand
GGAATGGGACAACTGTAATAGCATAATCAATAAAATATATTAAATAAAATAATAAAAAAGAGAAAAAAAGCATATACAGTGTTCATGGATTGGAAGAGTAAACATCATCAAAATGTTTATTCTACCCAAAGCAATTTATAGATTCAACACAATCCCTATTAAAATACCAATGACGTATTTCACAGACATAGAGCAAACATTTCAAAAATTTATGTGGAACCATAAACAACCCTGAATAAACAACCCTGAAACAACAGCCATGCAATTTGGAGAAAGAAGAACAAAGTGGGAGGGATCACAATACCTGACATCAAACCATATTAAAAGACCACTGTAATCAAAACAGTCTGGGACTGGCATAAAAACAGATAAATAGATCAATGGAACAGAATAGAGAACCCAGAAATAAACCCATGTCTCTATGGTCAATTAATATTTGACAAAGGGGACAGAAGCATAAAATGGAGTAAAAATAGCCTCTTCAACAAATGGTGTTGGGAGATCTGGACAGCTACATGCATAAAAATGAAATATGATCACCAACTTACACCAAAATAAACTCAAAATGGATAAAAGACTTAAATATAAATCACGACAACATAAAAATCCTAGATGAGAACATAGGCAGGAAAATTTCAGATATTTGACACAGCAGTATTTTCACTGATAATGTCCCCTAGAGCAAGACATATAAAGGAAAGAATAAACAAATGGGACTTCATCAAATTAAAAAGCTTCTGCATGGCTAAAGAAAACATCAGCAAAATGAAAAGGGAACCAACTGTATGTGAAAATATATTTGCCAAAAATACCTTAGACAAGGGTTTGATCTCCAAAATATATAAAGAACTCACACAACTCCACTCCAGGAAGACAAACAATCCAATTAAAAAATAGTCAAAGGACCTGAACAGACACTTCTCCAAGGAGGACATACAGAAGGCCCAGAGGCATATGAAAGGATGCTCAGCATCACTAGCCATCAGAGAGATGCAAATTAAAACCACAATGAGATACCACTTCACACTGGTCAGAATGGCCACCATAAACAAATCAACAAACAACAAATGCTGGTGAGGTTGTGGAGAAAAGGGAACCCTAGTACACTCTTGGTGGGAATGCAGACTGGTGCAGCCACTGAGGAAAACAGTATGGAATTTCCTCAGAAAACTAAAAATGGAATTGACTTTTGACCCAGTAATACCACTGTTGGGATTATACCGTAAGGATCCTGAAACACCAATTCAAAAGAACCTGTGCACCCCAATGTTCATAGCAGCACAATTCACAATAGCCAAGTGCTAGAAGCAACCTAAGTGCCCATCAGTAAATGAGTGGATGAAAAAACAGTGGTACATTTACACATTGGAATTCTACACAGCAGAAAGAAAGAAGGAGCTCCTACCCTTTGCAACAGCATGGATGGAACTAGAGAGCATTATGCTAAGTGAAACAAGCCAGGCGATGAAAGAGAAATTTCATATGATCTCACCTATAAGTGGAACCTAGTCAACAAAACAAACCAGCAAGCAAAATATAACCAGAGACATGGAAATAAAGAACAATCTGACAATAACCAGAAAGGAGTGGGAAAAAGGGTTAATAGGGGATAATAAGGGGGGGCATCAAGGACCATGTATAAAGGACCCATGGACAAAGCCAAAGGGAATGGGTTCGAGGGTGGAAGGCAGGGATGGGTGGGATCAGGGAAAGTGGTGGCAGGACAATGGAGACTACTATACTTGAGCAACACTCAAAAAATGAAAAGAAAAAATTATATTATAACAATTAGATTGACCAAAAATTTAAAATATTGAAAGGATAATACAAAGGTTTTTAGAGTCTAATGGATATTTTGCAGTTCTGAGGAAGATAATTATTTTACATTGATTTTGAAATTTTAGAGTCTAGCAAACCATGTGTAGGTTTTTCAGATATATACAAGTAGCACTGACCTGTCTACATTTCCTTTAAAAAATTATATTCTTTAAATATTGGCCCTTTTCCATTAACAACTCATTATATTTTATCATTATATAATGTACACTAAGAGCAGTGTGCTAGGTGCTGGCTAGAAGCTGCAGATCCAAAATAATTTTTCAAATGGAAATTAATTCAGTAGTCTAGGGAAATACTATCACAAAACAATGCCCTGCTGAATCTCATTAAATCAATTTGGAACGGCATATGGGTAAAAGGTAAAAATAAATCAATAAGATTAAAAAGAAAGTATATTGCTTTGCAACAACAAAAAAGAGAAGCTATAGTATCTAGTTGCCAAGTAACAGGATTTTAAATAGCAATTATCTGTCTTCCTTATAGGAGAAGACAATTTTGAGGATTAGAACAAAATACTGTTTGCATATGGTCCAATTTATACAAACGGCATTTTTCACAAGACCTACTCCATCTTTAAAGAGGGAGATGAGCTTTCATCAGAGGAGCTATTGCCTAGCAACAAGATGCTAAGGAGAGCTGAGTCCTTCCCAGAAAGAGCTCCCTCTCTCTCCCCACCACACTGCAGTGACCTCTAACACAGAAGGATGCCCTTCAGAGAAACACCTTAACAACCAGAAAGCTACAGGAAAAGAGTTTTGCTAAGATCATTACAAGGCCTAAGCTTTTCTTTCTTTTCTTTCTTTCTCTTTCTTTCTTTCTTTCTTTCTTTCTTTCTTTCTTTCTTTCTTTCTTTCTTTCTTTCTTTCTTTTCTTTCTTTCTCTCTCTCTCTCTTTCTTTCTTTCTTTTCTTTCTTTCTCTCTCTCTTTCTTTCTTTCTTTCTTTCTTTCTTTCTTTCTTTCTTTCTTTCTTTCTTTCTTTCTCTGAAATAAGACAACACCATGCACATTCCTTTGTGCTCAGCACTACACAAAGCATTCTCACCAACATGCTTTTAGTTCTTTTAAGCTCCTGGCTTTCATCAGAGTTGAATCATATGATTAACTACCTGACGAGCTACAGGCCTCAGTCTATCTGGTCTTACCTGAATGTTGAACATCTGTTGAAAAAAATTGATCACGATCATCTTTACTATGTTCTGAAATGTTATACCCCACACTTCTACCTCACCCTGCAATAGTCAAGGTGGCAAACCCTCTTTTAACCTCTTCACAGTTTGAATAGTTCTCTGCTCCTTTCTTACCCTTTACTCTCATGTCCTTGATAAAATTTGTATTCATTTATTATTTATTAATTTTTAATTGGGCCTCTACTAAGTATACAGTGTTAGATCCTGATATAAAATTAGGGACAAGATGTAGTTCCCCTAGGAGCTTACAGGACTCCATGGGAGTAAATAGGAAAGGCACTTAATGGGCACAAAAATCAGGAAGCAATGGGGCAGGCTGCCTAGAGATGACACCTCCACCATGAGACCCTCAGAGCCAGCAGAAATCAGTGTGCCAAAAGAATAGGAGCCACTACTAAGTGAGGTGGAATGGAGCTGGGGAAAAAGACATCTGTCTGGCAGAGAGAACAAAGGCATCCTCAAGGGACAGGGAGCCTGGCATCTGGGGATGTCACCCTCCATCCCTGTAGTACGGTATTCACCCTAAATTTTCAGCTATGATCAAATTGTCTCAAAAGCTTTTTATTGCAACCTAGAATACAGCCAAAGGCAATACAAAATGTAATGCACAATGTAATACAAAAGCTGTCGTAGTTCACCAATCGCATTCAAACAACACTTAGTGAAAGGTGCTTCCATCTACAACCAAACAGGTGACAGGCCATTGGCTGTGCTCAAAATAATTATTCTTAAGGATATAGGAAAATACTTACTAAGTAAATCTTTTGTCAAATTGTAACTGCCCCCCAAAATTAGGAAATGTATTCTGAGCAAACCAGATACAACCCTTGAGAATGTTTGTATTCACATGTACAGCACTTACCTACTCTTCATTCAGACCTCATTTTTCTTTGAAAGGAGCAGAGTAAGTACATCAATTGACTAGGATTGTTGAAAAAGATAAAAACGTGTGATCTAATTTTCAAAGGGGTGTTTCTGAAAACACTACGCCCAAAATTAGAGCTTCAGGCTTCTCTGCTTTTCAGGGCCAGGTGGTCTAGTTTGCCTCTCTGCTGCCCTCCTGTGAGTTGACGGAGCATAGCAGCACAGAAAATCCTGTCTAAGAACAAACCCGAGGCGTCCTTGGCGTAGCACTGTGAAAAGGGAGGAATGACATGACTCGCACAAGCCTTTCTCACAGATTCCAGGAATCTAGATTTGTTGTGACTCCATCACTGTGCACATGGGTTTCTACTGAATAATATTTTCAGGCCTTATTTCAAAGAGAGGAGTTTTCCCAACATCCAAAGAGAGCTCAAAATATACATTTAGGTAATAGAAAACTATCCACAGTCTCAAAATAACAGGATAATTGCTACTGCCCCACGCGTGCTTGCATCTTGATTTTCCTATATTCTTGAGGAGTCTCATCACTTTTAGAGGCTTCACATTAAATTTTATTTTTAAGTCCTCTTTCTGTCTTTTTAATCTATTTTCCAAGCAGTTGTTGCTAGGAACCCTGCCATGGGCTTGCTTATAAGTTGGAGAGGTCTAATGAAACGTAGATGCGTGATAAAGTAGAAGTTTTATAGAATGAATAATTCAATAAATGTATAGATGGGTGGAAGGATGGGTGGACAGATGGATGGGAAAAGATAAATATTAGATCATAATTTTGGAAACAACAGCTAAGGAGTTAAGTATATGATAACAAGGACATAGAAGCTAATTCAAGGGAGGAATTCAAAAGGGATAGGCACCCGCAATGAAATGGTTTTTAAGCTATGTTTATAAGATAAGAGATCAAGTAAAAAGGGGGAGGAAAGCATTTCGGGCAGAGAAAACACTGAGGTAAGAAGGAGCTTGACTTCTTCATGAAAGTATGACACTTGGCAGGGCCAGATGATGAAGATGTGGACAGAGTGAAGTGCCACTCAAACTTTTTGTCCCTCCCCTTTGGCATGTGTGTAATTTTTTCTGTTTTATTTTTAATTAAATATGAATGCCTTCAGACAGGAAATACAAGTACAGATGCCTATCTTTTTTTTAGAGAGAGAGATTTTTATTTATTTTTAGAGAGAGGAAAAGGGAGGGAGAGAAACATGGAAATAAGAGAGAAACATCAATCAACTACCTCTCAAATGCACCCGACCAGGGCACAACCCAGGCTTATGCCCTGACAGAGAATTGATCTGGTAACTTTTCACTCTAAGAGGAGCCCAGTCCACTGAGCCACACGGGTCAGGGTCACACCCACTGCCTGTTCCCCATTGGTATTTAAGGTTGAAATTGTGCCTTAGAGCCCATGTGATTAGAGATTTTATCCTCTGATCAAAAGGAAAACAAAGATTTGTTTTTAATTTTTAAAATTAAATTTATTGGGGTGACATTGGTTAATAAGATTATACAGACTTCAAGTGTACACTTCTATGGTACATGGTCTGTACATTGCTTTGTGTGTCCACCACGCAAAGTCAATGAACAAAGTAATACCTTCCCATTTGAGTTTATAAAATACTCTAAAGCCTTTTCATAACATAGTAAGTGTGGCCCAGAGTTTTTCATTGCTATTAAATGTGGAGTTTTTTTTTTTGTGGTTAGTTTAGTGAGGTGATTTGAATGAGCCTCCTAGGACCATAGGCTGTCAGTCATGAGAGACAAGAAGAGCTGTCCACTTTTCTCCAAGCCAGGGTCTGGGTCCCAGCCTCAGGCACCCTCTCGTGGCGGTTGTCCACTTCACGGTTAAATATTGGTGAGATGATTCTGAGTGCTATTGCTAAGACAAGAGCAGCAAAATCAGAAATCTCTTGTTTTGCTGATGCTGTCTAGGGCCATTGGACTGAGAAAAACTGGGGGAATGGAATTTCCTCATTTACTGCCTCAGATAGGGGTTCCCGAATTTCCTCATGGGTCTTGCCTTCTCCTTTTTGGGTCCCTCCAACAAAAGATGAAAACTTTACCCCACCTCTGTTTGAGAATGGGAGCAAGATAGAGAACAGCAACCAATCACAAATCGCATTATATTCAAATTATCTTAATTACTGATAATTGTCATGAGCTTTTATAGTAACAGTTCAACTGTTTTGTATAAAATAGATTGTGGCTGAAAGAGAGGTTGCTTAGTTAGCAGCTCGTTGGTAGGCACTGGCAATAGCTTAAATGAGAGGTGAAGGTTTCTTATCTAAAATGGCAGCAGCAGAAATGGAGATAAAGGGGCAGATTTAAGATATTCGGGAAGTAGAATCAGCTTGACTCAGATTGCCTGGATGCAGGCAGTAGAGGAGAAAAGTGTCGAGAAAAATCTGTAATTACCCAGGTTTGGAATACGATGGCTTAGTTTACTAAATACTTGGGAGGAAGAAATTTTTCAGGAAAAGATCATGAGCCAGGAGTTAATAAAGTGAGATGCTGTAGCTTGGGATCAGTTAAGAGTGACTAGTGTTAAAGCCTCATTTAGTCTCCAAACACAGCGGAGAATATTTATTTTACCTTTTTCACGGAAACCACAAAATGAAGCATTGTTAACTGTTAGCTGCTGAAAGACTCCTTGTAACAAAATCACCTGAAGCAGGAGGTCTCTCTCATGACCATGGAGCCAAGTATCTTACTCTGGAATCCATGACCTCAGCCGCCAAAGAGCTTCAGGGAATTTTTAACCCCTTGAAATTGCAATAAATGTGTGTGTGTATTCTTTCAGCTGCAGGCCAATAAATGTCATCAGGGCTTAGAGGGGTCTGTAAAGGTAAGTGCTGCCTCTTCATAGTTTAATTTCAGTAAGCAAAACGTTAGGCATTTAGATGAGTGTCCATTCTTGTTCCAGTGAAACCATGTCAGTTACACTACGATCAAACCACCGCATCTTCTAATGCTTCACGTTTTTACTTCCTAAAATGGGGCTAATGGTGGTTCCCTTATACCCCATACTGTTCAGGAGACACGTGGGGAAAGTAAATACCCCAACCTCGCTCTTCCCTCTCTGATCTCCTGCAAGAGCACCCGTCAGCTGAACCTAACTGTCAGCCAAATTGCAAAGTTGCTCCACACAGCCTGTGCTTAGATGGGGAAAAGAGGGTGGAAGACCGAGAGTAGATCTTGGGGCGGGGGCGGGGAACGGATGCAAGGGTCAGTGGGTAAAAGGAAGCTTCTGGCACGTGCCCTCACGTATGAAGTTCTCCAAGCTAAATGTACTGAAACGTGGCCTTTATATTTGCTCTTTCACTTCCTTCAAGTTCTTGCTCATATGTCACCTCTTTGGTAAGTCTTTCTCTTATCACCCTGTTTGAAGTACGACTCACCTCGCACCGACCCCCAACTCCCCACGCCTCCTTTGGGCTTGGAGTGTGATGGTAGCACTGCCACGGTTGGCCAGGCTGCGTACCTCACGCGCTCATTATTATTATTTTTTATTGTCATCCACTCCCCCACGAGGCCATAAACTGCAAGAGAGCAGGAAATATCTCGTCTCCTGTTTCAGAGATTGCCATGTCATCAATATTGCATCAGCAATGTCTGATACCCAGCTGGTGCTCAATACATACTTATTACATAATAAGGGAAGTGTAAATAAACTTTGGAAAAAAATTCCTACACTGTGTTTTAAAGATGAAAACTGACCTATTAACAAAACTGGTGATTTTTTTCACTACATATTCCTGTTGGTAGTTTTCATTACCTGAGCTTTATTTCCTAAATCTCTCCTCTTCCAGATTTCACTTTCTTCCTCCAGCCAGCTCAAATATCCTTTTCTACTTAGTCTTTCCTGTTTTGTCGTAGGAACTGCTCTCTGATGATTTTCATAGCGCAGTATCTGTATGCCTAGTAGCAGAACATTCCCCCCCTGTGTATCAGTTATTTGTGTGCATCTCTTACCAGCAACACCGCATCCCAAGCTCTCTGACACAGGGTTTGTGAGTTCTGCAATGCGCACATTCAAACATTGAGCACCTGTCATGTGCTGTAGGAGAGCGTCAGCGGTGGGGTCAAGGGACGTGTGTTCAACTCCGGCCCTCGCACTGGCTCTGAAACACTGACATTTAAGGTCTCTAGGCTGCATCATGCAGGTGCTGCCAGGGTTAAAAGAGATGGAACATTTAACCCATTAGCCAAGAAATGTTCAGTAAAGTGTATCTATTACTAGCCTAGTGAGTGTTCAGTATTTTTTAAAGAAACAAATGGCTATGGTAAGGTACAGAAGAATGGAATCTGCACGAGGTGTAATCTTTCCATGCCCTTCATTTGAACCAGGAAAGGAATCAGTGCTAAGAACACAAGCTCTCCAGTCAGGGAGCTGAGGGTCAAAACATCCTCACCACTTGTGTGACCTTGACCAGATATGCAACTTTTTTACCCTTGAGTGTTCTCATCTAACCCGTGGTGAACTGGGCCTGGATGCAGTAAATGATCAATAGCGCTAATTATTATAGACACTAAAAGCCAAATCTAAAAAGAAAAAAGTTTTCTTTTAATCTGACAGGCTGTTAGACATTCACAAATTTTAGAAATTTAGTTTTCATGCTAACAAATAAAGAGCTATAATTAATCTTTTTAGAGTTTCTCATTGCCAAAGTCTTTCCTTTTTAAGATAGGGCTAAACCATAATAGACATTTAGGGAAGAAAATATTTTAGAAGAAGCCATATTCCAAAGAGATAAAATATAACTTCAAAAATCCTTTCATGTGTTTGTAAAAAGTAATCTTCAAAGCAGCTGCTATTCAAACTTTCTACTTTCTGTCATCCAGCAGTGTTGTTTCACAATCATTAATAATTAATCATAGGTCTCTGAGTCATTCTTGTATGCTCTAAAAATAGGATACATGAATAGGATTAGATCCTTAGCAACAGAATATTGAGTACTCCATCAGCCTAACCGGAGTACCTATTTGCATTCTGCAAACAGATCTGTCTCAGGATTGCTAAATTGGAAGGTACTTCATGGCAAAGTCAGACAACATGTTTTTCCTACTGGCAGTTCAAGCTCATCTCACTAACAGATTCAACACGTGATCTCTCCATTTGCCTGGGGGTAGAGAAGAACAGAGCTGTGTTACCATTTTGAGCACCTGACCATGGAGACCATCAGATGAAACCCACCCAGTCAGCACTCACCTGACCAGCTACCTGATGGGAGTTTCTGATGCCCACCACATGACAAATATTTGAATGAGCTCTGATAAAAAAGAAGATATTTGTACCAACTAATCTTTTTTAAACTTCATTTGTTCAATAAGCAGTACAAGGCACTATTTTATACACTACAAATATAAATTAATTTAATCTATATAAGAACCCCATGGAAAACCAATGCCAAAGTTAAATAGGTCTCCAAGAGGCACTCACCTAATAAATGGAGGATCCGGGATTGAAACCCAGGCAGCCTGGGTGGTGAGTCTGAGAGCCCGAGCCTTAGGCAATTCCACAAACCAGTAAACCACAGATCAGGTTAACAGGTTTCTATATAGCTCTTGGCTTAACAGGACACATGTGGGCATGGTTTTGGGGTGTTGCTTAGTATGAATGTTTAGCATTCCTTAGGTCAGTATTCAAAATATGTAACTCATCAAGTAAGATCCTATGTATGGAGTTCACTGATACGAAATAATAATTTCCATAGGAAAAAAATTAGAAAACTTATCCCCAAACTGCCCTATTAAAAAGGCAACTGGCTTATATGATAGTTTGACAAGAGAATTCTACCAAACCCTCAAAGACTGAAAATTCTAATTATACTTAAATTATTCTAGAACATGGAAAAAGAAAGAATACTTCCAAACTTTTTAAAAATAAAGCCAGTACAACATTATTCATGAAACTTAATAAAGCTGATACTAGAAAACCACAGGTAATTAGCCCTCACCCCACAGATGTTAAGAGATTGTGCATCCCCAGCCCCAAGGCTTGGAGAGGGATGGGAAAGGAAAGCCCTACAGTCAGTCCCGCAAGCACTAAGCAGCTACATATTGCCCAGCTTGATTCTCTGGAGATGCCTGAGCCCAAGTTCAAGTTGTCACAGGCACAGAGCCTGGCACTGCACCCTCCGTGGGAAATGGAAGGAGAAGCATTTATTTTAGTCCCCTACAGCCAGGCTGAGCTGCTTCCTGCTCCTGGCCAAAGCTGCCTTTTCACATGAGTGCAAACATCTCCTTTCCCCCTCCCCCCACCCCTCAACACAGGGGGTCTAACAAGTTCCTCATTTTTTTCTCTCTGTTTTTTATGAGTGGATTGGAGAGGTAGGGGGTAGGGAAGAAATCAGCAGCCCTGCTAGATCTGCCTTGGGTGGAAATAGAAGCTTTGAAGAAAAAGGAAATTTGAATGGTTTGACTAAAACTCAACATTCTTAAAAGGGAGTGGTGGAGGATAAAGTTAGAAAGTTATTTCAGAATTACGAAGGGTGACAAATGACTTAACTTTGGCCAAAATGACTGCCATCCACCCGATTCAGATCTGATAGTTCCTGAACTTTTTCTAGAAAAGGAAGATTCCTATAAAAAGAGTGCTACAGACACAGATCAATCTAGTGAGAACCCTTTAGGAGCCTCTTGCACTATCCTACAGACCACCATCACCTGGGAACACATTCGAGCGCAAACTCCCAGGTCTCACCCCAGACCTCTGGAGTCAGAATTTGCATTTTAATAAAATCTTAAAGGGGATTTATTGCCCATAAAAGTATGAGAAGCAATGCCCCAGGAATTGTAAAATAGCAGGTGGACAAGAAAAGGGTGGATACAAGACAAACTGTATTTCAAATAAATTGTACGTATCAGAGAAGTCAAGGAGGCTTCAAGTTTGGGTGGCTGAGAGTTTGTAAACTGGCCCCAAAGCAAGCTCATAATGAGTTTGACTACAGTTAATGGCTTACAGCTGAATTACTGCTTATTTCCAGAAGAATTAAAATTGTAAAATCATAGTAATATTTCAATTTGGAAAAAGTCAATAGAAATCCTGCTATTATGACTTTAACTTTCGAAGATTTACATGGCTTATGTTTGAAATGACGCTCTCTATCCAATTTTCCATTTTCTTCCTTACAATATGGTAAATTTAGCGTCTTCCCCCAAAGTTCCCGTTGCCACTAACCTGGGCATTTCTCCAAGCCCAAAGATAGTAGTGAAAATTATAGGCTCTTCCTACATACTTTCCTTTTTTAAGCAACTAGATCTGTGTTCCACATTAGCAAGCCTCAATCTTTCCTTATTTGCAGAGGTTTTATTTCCAACACAAGCACCTCCTTGGTCCCGATTAAAACAGAAAGCCTTCAAAAGAGGCAAACTCATTAGTGTGCAATTAAGGGTTTTGCTTTGTGTAGTTTATGTAATTTCTTACTGACTATACTTGAAGTTTTATAAATATATTGATAGAATTATAGAAATGTGAAAACATCTTAAAAGTCATGTGTTGAAAAAGCCAATTGTTAATACCGAGGATTGTCAATTTGATTAATACGATATAAATATAAATAATAATACAGAAACAGAAAGTACAACCACAATGCAAGGTCAGCCCCTCTGCGTGACATAAATGTACCAAGACTTCTCTCAGGTTTTACACAGATGCTAACATTAAAATTAAGAAAATTCAGTTGATCTTGATAACATCTTGGTTCATCCACAACAACAAAAACCTTATCTACAGACATGTTGATTAATTAAAAATATGATTATGAACTGCATGGTAATAGAAAGAAATTAGTTTTTACAAGTATCTCAGCATTTTTTAAAACTATCCCTCAGAAGACAGAAAAAGATGCTTCTTACGACCTAATAATTATTAAATTAATATTTCAGCAATTACATATTTCTTCCTTTGGTCTTTTAACCTCACTTTTAAACTTTTTATTCTTTCTTGCTGAAATTCCCTATTATTTCCATTCTCATCTTAAGCCTCCCATGTCTGCATCTGTTTTTCCTCATTCTGTGTTCATGATCTATGACAAATATACTTTTACATATCTCTCTGGTTAAAAACTTTATTTGCAATCTTTCCAGTTTTAAAAACTTAGAAGTGGGTGCATTCAGGGACTCTCCTGATCTCTGTGATTCTACTATATAATTAATTTTTATAGCTAAACAATACAAGATACACAATCTTTGCCTCCTCAGGAGCTGACATGTACAAATACTTCACCCCTTGCTCATAAATCATTCTCAAAACTGTATGTGTGCACATTCCTTCAAGATATGTTGCTACAGAGAATTATGAAGACTCTCTATGGAATAATCTCACTTTCCCTTATGCTGAGTGTTCAGACTTTAAATTGTTTTTCTGGCTATGTTAATGTCTTTAACTCAAAAATTATTTGCTTTATGATATTAAGGAGATGACAGTATCAATTCAACCACCTGTTAACAGAACTACATTAGCCTTACAGAATGACAGAGGCTATTTAGGAAATAGTTATGAAATCACAGCTAAACAATTGTTACTGGGATAGCCCTTGATCCCAGATCATACAAAATATTTAACATCACTGTATAAAAATCTCAAAGATTCCAGAAGTTTTAATTGGTTAAAACAAAACAAAAAATAAATGAATGAGGCAGCATTTCCTGTACAGAAGTCCTGGGATCTGCCTATAGGATAATTAGTTTTCAATTAAGCAAAAGGCTCTTGAAATTAAACTGGGTGAAGAGGGAAGGAGATGCGAAGTGTGCATTTATGCTGACATATATTATGGTCTTGGAAAATAGGCCAATAGGAGAGAGTCATTTTGTATGATTAATGATGTAGATTTTTCATAA
>VMDR010029441.1:0-12743 GCA_007922815.1 Macrotus californicus | reverse complement strand
ATACATATTATTCTTATTTTAAAATAATATAATTAAAAAGTGATGTATTTCTAAAGGTCATTTTACAGGAGCACTATTGATGTATTATGTTTGGCATCCTTTTGTTGTTACATTTTAAGTTTTTAGAAACTTATTTTAACATTTCTTCCGGAAGAAATACTATTATATGATCACTATGATATTGTATTTCTTTTATATAATATATCAGTACTTTCAAGTCACATAATAGGGTTTTTTTTTGTAGTGGTAGAAACCCTGGATTATTCAGAAGAAAGTAAACAAAGTTGGTGCAAATTGAGATTTTTAAAAAGTTTTTGGTGTCCTGACTGGTGTGGCTCAGTGGTTGAGTGCCATCCTGTGAATCAAAGGGTCACTGGTTCAAATCCCAGTCTAGGGCACATGCCTGGGTTGGGGGCCAGGTCCCAGTAGGGGGCGTGCAAGAGGCAACCACACATTGATGTTTCCCTCTTTCTCCCTCCCTTCCCCTTTGTCTAAAAATAAATAAATAAAAATCTTTAAAAAAATGTTTTGGCTACCAGTTTTATCTGGTTGGACGGCTTGTCTATGTACAGATCAGAAGTCAGCAATAATGTCTTTTCCACAACTACCCCATTCCAGCAGGAAAGCAGCTGTAGGCAACACAATATTCTCCCCTTTTCCGGATTCATTTTCTGAGATAGCAGTTACCTGTCGTCAGCCATGATCTTAAAATATTAAATGGAAAATTCTAGAAATAAATAATTCATAAGCTTCAAATTGTGCACCATTGTGAGTCACGTGCTGCAGTCTTGTGTTGTCCCCCTCCGTGTGCTGGCCGGGGTGTGACTCACCCCTTGTCCAGTGTTTCCACGCTGTGCCTACGGCACAGTAAATTATTTCGAGAGACAGACCATATCACATAACTTTTATTACAGTACATTGTTATAATTGTTTTATGTTATTAGTCACTGTTGTTAATCTCTTACTGTGCACATTTATAAATCAAACTTTATCATGGGTATGTATGTGTAGGAAAAAACAGAATACATTTAGGATTCGATACTGCCTGCAGTTTCTAGCATCCACTGGGGTCTTAGAATGTGTTTCTTGTGGACAAGGGAGCACTACTGTACATGAGCAGATGGCATAGCTGTGCTCCAGTGAGACTTTACTTCAAGGAAGCCGCAGCCATACATGCCTGCAGGCTGTAGTTTACTGACCTCTGGATTAGAATATAAGGAGATTAGAGCTCTTCACCGTAGTATTTCCCTATTATTTGTCAGATGTTTTGGTTACTTGTCTTAAATTCTCTTCTTTCTAACTGAATGCTGTAATTCCCACTTTTGTCCTTTTTAATTTCACCTTTTATTAATTTTATTCACGTTTGTACTGCTGTGCTTTTATATCTTCAACAGCTTTTCCAGGTTCTTTAACATCCTCACACAGCTTTCTAGCCTGTAGTCGAGACCCCCAAATTAGGTCATTCTAAGGTGTACTGAGTTTCAGGAATGAGTGGTATTAAAGAAATGGAAGTGCTGAACACAAAGAAAGGCTGGGCTCACACAGGTTCGGGTGGTCTCGCAAGACTTATTAAAGGAGGCAGGACTTGAACAGACTCTTGAAAAACTGGAGGGAAATGAAATATTTTAAAAAAGAAACAAAAAAAATTTTAAAAGGAAGGAAATGTTGCCATTTGCTACAACATGAATGGACCTTGAGGGCATAATGCTATATGAAATAAGTCAGAGGAAAGAAAAAAATACTATATGATCTCAATTATATGTTGGAATCTAAAACAAAGCCCCAACAAATAGGCAAACCAAAATACTGAGCTCATAGACGTAGAGGACAGATTAGTAGTTTCCAGAGGCGGGCAAAAGCAGTGAGGGTGGTCAAAATGTACAGACTTCTGGTTATAAAACAGAACCGCCATGGGGATGTGATGTACCACATGGTGAGGGTAGTTAGTAACACTGTATTGTATATTTGAAAGTTGCTAAGAGATTAAATCTTAAAATTTGCATCACATGAAAACTTAATAAATACAAGAGAAGAGTGTTTTGGTAAATTCCTGACAAGGGGAAGCTCACCTGGCTTCCCTCCGGCATTTCATCCCCAGTTCGATGGAGACCCACCAGGGACTGATCCTTTTCAAGATCATTACCTCCAGCAAAGTGCTAACGGTGGGACTTGTTTCTCCCTGGAGATTCCATCTCTTTGGGAATCTCTCTTCCTTCCATGTGCTTACTAAGGTTCGTAGGAGACGCACGCAGACCTGCCCTGGGGAGGTCTGAGACCTGAGACCATGACCAGCTCCGTCAAATGAATTTCTGTTGGCGGGCTGGCTGGCATGTTTTTTGTTAGTGTCCCAGTCTTGCGACCCTGCGGAAAGGAATAGGAGGCTCTGCTGGATTTATAAACATGGAAAGGAAAGGAGTACTCCGTAGGGCCCCGTGTTAGCTCACTGGGGATGTAACTTGGGGTTTGGAAGGAATTAGGGTAATTTAAGAGAAAGACTATAAATAATGATATATTTCCCTTCTGTGCATCTATTTTCCTGTGGATCTTGGAGGACAAAGGTAGCTATATTAAGAAAGGTTGGAATCTTTTTACCTTTGCTATAAGTAGATCTTATAAAATAATTGTAGCAGACAAGCGAGGGAGGTTAAGGCAGGGGGACTGGGTCTGCAAAACGAAGCCCTGTGTGGAGAGGAAGCCCCCTTGTAGGTGAGGCCCACATTGTGTCTTCTTTCTGCAAGTGCAGCTGCAGGCACAGCCAGTGACAGCCCAGGTGTAGCAGTGGGATCTAGAGCTACCAGGGTGGTGTGAAGAGCCAGGTAGCCTCTCTTAATTGCCCCAGGTTACATAAACAAGTTCTTTGTAAAAAACGGCAATACTTCTGCATCTTAATTGCAGTGTCTGCTGTTTGGCACTGAAACTGAAAGTAAGATCACATTAAAACGGGCAAAGTTCCAGGACACTGCTTTTTTCGTCTGGATTGTTGGGTTGCATAGCGCTCACTGCTTTTTACTTCAGAAGGTGGGCACATCTCGAAGCCTTAAGTATTAGTCACGAACAGTGCGCTGTTGGGCACAGCGGTGTGAGGAGGGTGTTCGGGAACACAGAAGAATGGGAGTGCTGCTGTAGAGGGAACATGTCATTTGGAATTAAGGTTGGGGAGTTCTCAACAGAATCATTAAAACCCAAGGACTGAAATGAAAATAAAGACCTGTAGCCAGCACACTCTGGCTGTAGGAAAGCTCCTTGCTTGGAGGCAGAGGGAAAATGAGGCAGTGAGTCAAACTACAGCACTTGATATGCCAGCAGAAAAATACTTACTGGAATTTTTAAGACCACTTGGGAGAGGAGAGGATCAGCTTTAAAAGCCGCAGAGGAATTAGAAGAGGAAATTTCTAAATTTAAAATGTTGTTGACTCATAAAGTAAATGTTGATATTAAACAGGTGAAAGAGGCCTTTGGGAATTCTTAGGGCACAGAGCTCACACACATGCAAAGGCTCTCCCATCTCTTGGACACCAGCGCAGGAAAGAGACTTTCCGTGAGGTTTTCTCGGCGTTCCCACCGCCACCCCCAGCAAGCTGGACTCCTTCCTCCGAGGCCAGGTGGCCTCCTTTCTTTGTCTCTTTCCTCCTCACTGTTTTATTTGTAGTAAAACATTCTTAATTTTGAATGCTTTGAAATCCTAATTAAAAAGTCTTCAACTGTATGTTTTAAGATTGTTCTAAGGTAACAATTTGCTAAGTAAATTGCTCTGTGAGTTCAGAAACGATGCATGGCGTTTCAGTATTATTTAGCAGTCAGTGTTAAGTGTGTAGAAAAATATTAATCCAAATGAAAGAATTAGCTTCCAGGTTAGAAAAATAAATAAATAAAAGTGAGAGAAGCAGACATTAAAAAAGAAGAATATTCACTGAATTTTTCTCCTTTCTTCTTTAAAACCATGCAGGTCATATATGCTTTGAACACTAAAAATGATGAGCATGAATCTGCAATTCAAGCCCTCAAAGATGCTCACGAAGAAGAAATCCAACAAATTCTTGCCGAAACAAGGGAGAAAATATTACAATATAAAAGCAAAGTAACAGAGGAGTTAGACCTTAAGAGAAAGATTCAGGTTTTAGAAGCCTCATTAGAAGATCACAAGAAGATGAAGCAGCAGGCTTTGACAGAATTTGAAGCTTATAAGCACAGAGTTGAGGACATGCAACTTTGTGCCGAAGCCCAGCACGTCCAACGCATAGTAACCATGTCGAGAGAGGTTGAAGAGATTAGAAAGAAATTTGAGGAAAGATTACAGAGTTTTGGACAACTCCAAGTACAGTTTGAAAAAGACAAAAGGCTGGCATTGGAAGACTTGAGGACTACTCACAAACGGGAGATCCAGGAGCTGTTAAAGTCACAGCAGGATCAGAGTGACTCTGTGAATAGGGAGCAGAAAACAGAGGAACTGCACAGAATGGAGGTGGAGACCTTAAACAAAACCCTGGAAGAGCTAAGACTTGAGCGGAAAAAGCTAATTGAGGATTATGAAGGCAAGTTGAATAAAGCTCAATCCTTTTACGAACGTGAGCTTGATACTTTGAAGAGATCACAACTTTTTACAGCAGAAAGCCTACAGGCTAGCAAAGAAAAGGAAGCTGATCTTAGAAAAGAATTTCAGGCACAAGAAGCAATTTTACGAAAAACCATAGGGAAATTAAAGACAGAGTTACAGATGGTGCAGGATGAAGCTGGAAGTCTCCGTGACAAATGCCAAAAGCTTCAGATGGCCCTTGTCGCAGCAGAGAGCAGTGTTCAGGTGAGTAAAGAGTATTACATCTAACACATGGGTTTCTTCTTTCCAGTTTTCCTCTTGTTAGTGAGACCACTTTAACTATTTTTTTCTCCATTTAGCTTTTTTTGTACTCCTTTGTGGGAAAAATCAATGAAGGAGTATTTTTTGCTACTCTTTAGTTATTGCTGTTTCCTACCAGAATTGTAGGCCCAAAAGGCCTGAAAAGATATTAAAGGCCTCCAAAAGAGCTTAAAATCTTGCTGAGTGTTTTCTATGAAAGGGCTTTATTTAAATGACATGTTAATATTTTTATTTTATTTGAATACCCACTTTGGGAGAGTTAAAATACTGGGCTTTGAATTTACTTATGTGTTTTCTTTTCCCCTCATTAAAAACGGTTATGAGAGGCACCTATCAAAACAGATTTGAAATTAGGCACTGTTAAGTGTGACTTTGGAATAAGAAATTGTTGATGCTTATAATTTAATTATGTAGCTTAGCATCATTCTTGCATGTCAGTGATGGCTATTTGATCTTTCTTAGGGTCTTCAGAAGCAGCTTGATGATGCCAAGGGGGGAGAGATGGCCTTATTCAGCAAGCACAAGGAAGTGGAAAGCGAGCTAGCAGCAGCCAGAGAACGTTTACAGCAGCAGGCTTCGGACCTTGTCCTCAAAGCAAGTATGTCTGACTGTAGTTCTTGGTGCGTTCCTCGGCTAAAACCAACACTGAAATATTAATTCAAGACAAATTAGTCTTTTCTAATAGTTTAAAGTTGTTTGTTAAAGGACTCTAATAGCTTACTCATCAATCATAAATGAGCAAATGAGAACTTATTTTTAGAACTGTGTTTTTATAGAAAAATTAAGAGTTAGCAGTTATTAAAACACCAGTAAGCCAGTCACTAAAATAAAAATGCACTCTAAGAGGCTTTGCCTATTAAAAACATGCATTGTAAAGTACGTAAATTAGTGGACTGATATATACATGAAAGCACCCTTGTTTCATTTGGCTTATTCATAAGGATTATTTTACATACCAAGGCTGAGCTGCCCGCCCTTCCCAGTTCTTGCTAGAGGATGTGGGTGACCATGCTGGATCTGAAGTTATATTTTGTCTGAGGGTTTACTGTGCCAGGTGAAGCCATTTGAACTAGTTTTTTTGAAGATGTCACCTGGTTTGATGATTCATCAGTGAATCCCAAATATTCCCTACAGTATTATTTTCTTCGACTGAGCATGTATGAGAATCTCCAGGAGGGCGTGCACGACCACAGACGCTGGGACCTAGCCCCAGAGCCTCTGGTTCAGTAGGTCTTGGGTGAACGTCATTTCGACCCGGAGTTCCCAGGTGCTGCTGGTGCGTGGGAGCTTTGAGAACTGCCCTAACGCTTGCTTTTTCATACCTTTATCTCACACTCACTTTTTAAAAAAAGTTATTAAATTTATTGGGGTGACATTGGTTAATAACATTACATAAGTTTTAAGGGTGTAGTTCTGTAATATATCCCCTGCATATTGCATTGTGTGCTCACAACCCAAAGTCTGCCTCTGTCACCATATATTTGACCCCCTTTACCCTCTTCTTCCTCCCCTCCCCTCCCCCTCCTGTGTCTACAAGTTTGTTGAATCAATACCTTTCTAACAAGCCGTGTGCAAATTGGGCTCAAACAGTCACACTTTTCATCTTTCTCTTCATTCCCTATCTCCTTTTTTTTTTTAAGTTTGCTCTTGTTACTTATTTTTCCATAACATAACGTTGCTGGCCTCATCTGTCTTTTACTCTGCCTTAGTTCTTCATCAGGTCTCTCGTCTAAAACAAACTCAATTTACTCCCTGCATGCAGATTTCTTCCTTTGTATGATAGAATTTGAAAAGAGAAGAGATTAGGAAAAACAAAGTCCTCATCTTGGTGCCATCATATTAGTCAGTGCACCCTCGTTTACTTTGTTTTACTCCTAATACTTTTATTTGCACCCCCGAGGGGATGCCTCTGCTTCAACTTGTACAGCTTGAAACCTTTGAAAAGTAAGTTGCATGGTCCTGGGTGCAGGGACCAACATCAGCGCACTTCTGTCTAATTTAAGTTGTTCTACTTGGAACGAAGTACTCCCATGATAAATATTTCCATTTTATACAGCAGGGAAATCAAAGAACTGTTTGTACGTGCAGACCATTTGTTTCACTTAGGTATTAAGTACAATTTAAGTACAATTGTGTTAATAAATAAATATAGACTGTTTTGTCTCACAGTGCAACAGATTTTAAATTGGAGGGGTTTTTCTTTTGGGGGAGTAGGTCATATTGGAATGCTTCAAGCAACTCAAATGACCCAGGAAGTTACAATTAAAGATCTAGAATCAGAAAAATCAAGGACCAATGAGAGATTATCTCAGCTTGAAGAAGAAAGAGCTTTTTTGCAAAGCAAAACTCAGAGTCTGGATGAAGAGCAGAAACAGCAGATTCTGCAACTGGAGAAGGTAAAAATGGGTGGAGGTCCCTCCTCCTCCGAGAAAGGAGAGGAAGAAAAGTTCGGTTTTCTCTTTTCAGTCTATTACTTTAACACGAGTTGTTTTTGTATGAGGAAAAAAGGTATAAATCTGGACTATCCCATTTTGTATATGTTCAACATACTGTCAGTAACTATTTATAGTGCAAAAACTTAAGGCATTTCAACCTATTTCAAACCGAATAAACTCTTGTTTGAGTGGAATGTACGTTTATGATTAATTGTATTTGGTTTTCTATGGATGAAATGTATTGTCACATATATATCTGGGAAACTTCTACAAAAGCAAAAAGGATTACAACCATCAAGCTCTGAAAATTCATTTACCAGCATATTGAATTTCTAGATTAAACAAGTACGACATATCATTCGTAGAGTAATTCTGAATATTTATTCCGATTTTTCAGATGTCCGCAATACCAAGTGGGAGTCCTGGACACGCTTTCTCCCTCCCTCAGTGCCCGAGCACACTGAAAAGTGTCTGTGCGCCTTGCCCCTTGCTCACCTCCCATTCAGTCCTTGCTCGGGTGCAGTCTGGTTTCTCTTACCACCACTCCGCAGACTCGGCGTTTGCCTCAGCCTCCAGTGACATCCTGGTTACTGGATTTGGTGCATCTTGTGTCACTGTGGTACTTACTCCTCTCTGACTTGCGTCTCCTCTCTTGTGGTATTTCACATGCTCTCACCTTCTCCTCCTGTCTCCTGGTCTTGCAGGCTCGTTTGTGAGCTTCCCCCCTCCATTTGTTCTCTTACCGTTGATGTTCCCCAGCATGTTCATGTCATTCCACATGCTCATCGATTTCAGTCGCCATCAGCTGTCACTTGTTCAGTGGTAGCTCCCACATCTGTTGGTCTAGGCCAGGTCTTTTCCCTGAACTTGAATCCTGTGTATCTAACACCCACTATATCTCACAAACGTCAAATCACATGCCTGGAACTTTGTCCCCTCAGTAGCACAGATTGCACCACAGTCTCTCTAATTTGGTAAATCAGAACCCTGGGAGTCGTTTCTGATTACCGTTTCCCTATCTGTTTGTTACAAGTCCCATTGGTTCTACTCCCTTAATGTATTTTTATTCCATCCTCTCCTCCTCATTACCCATTCACAGATGCTAGATTTAGGCACCTGGCATTTCTTGCCTGGATCACGGTTACAACCTCCTAACTGCTCTCCTTGCCTTGAGTCAGCTCACCAGCCTACTGCCGAGATGATTGGTTTCTAAAGTGTCATTTAATTACATTTCAGGAATTTCTCATTCCTGTCAGAAAACTATCTAGAGTTCTTAGCATGAAAGACCCCTCATCATTTGACTCCTGCCTAGTTGGGAGCTTCATTCCTGACCGCTCCCAGCCTTGTGTGTTATGTTCTATCCACACCTAAACTTCGCCACCTGGTTAAACACCTCTCATCTTTCAAAATGCTGTACATGGTCATGAATGCAAGCTTTCAACACCTGATCGAGGTTAGAAAATTTCTCATCTCTAGTTTCCTGATGGGCCTGTAAGAATTTAAATTACACAAAACATGTCACCATCGTCAGCTCCGAAGTTTTCTCTCCTGAAAAGCCTTCCCCAATCTCTCTCGCTGTCTCTCCACCCTTCTTTCCCCTCCCTCCCTTTTTCCCTCCCTGCCCAGGTCAGGCTCCTTTCCTGTGTACTCTCACAACATGCCATGCACACTTCTCTCATAGAGCTTACACAATTATATTGCCACTGTTTCACTTTTTTGGTCATTAGTTGGTGAATGCTTAAAAGGCATATAATTGGAACTCAATAAAATTGTATTGAGTAATATCATTTGAGTGGGTAAGTTGGTAAGCCATTTTAGTATAGTTTTGACATATAGGAAGCCTTTCTCTCTTCAGTTTGTAGATGTGCTAGTTCACTTTTGGTTCTAACCTAATAATAATCTGTTTTATCACTTGCTTTAAAATGATTTATTTGCCTGTGCTACCGTGTCATTTTCTGAAGCACCAGTGATGTATTATTTTCATGTTCCATAGTCTAAATCTCGTGGCACTCAGTTCAATCAAGTTCATTATTCAAAATACTAATAGCACTAATGTAAAAAAGCAGGCGCCAATTACTGACCTTTATTTGTTTTAATTTTAGAAAGTAAATGAAGCAAAGAAAACTCAGCAAGAATATTATGAGTTGGAGCTAAAAAACCTGCAAAATAGATTGGAAGGGGAGGTGGCTCAATTAAATGAGGCCCATTCTAAAACTTTGGAAGAATTGGCTTGGAAGCACCATATGGCAATTGAGGCTGTCCATAGCAATGCAGTTAGGGATAAGAAAAAACTGCAAATGGTAAGTAAAAATGCAGTTTAGGGTTGCGTTTAAATTGGTGGAGTCCCTCCTGTAATGACCCAATGGGACCTAATTGTGGAGTAATGAGTTGCTTCATTTTGATGGCTGCTGTCTTATGATCACTCCATAAATCTTGGTTCAAGGAGTGAAGTACATAAAAGTTCTTGATATGAGATGTGGTTTATTGGGCTGAATGAGGCATTTGCATTTGGTATAAGCCATAATAGGAACAGTCCCTTGATCTTGGCTGTCTGTTCATGGGACAGCAACATAGGTGTGCTCCTCAGGAAGCCTCAGCTTGATGAAGTGCTGACTCTCTCATCTACAGTTCTCTTCCCTCAGGAAGGCGATTGTTTTGTATCCCCTCAGTTAAATCATCAACTTCTAACAGCGATACATTGACAACATCATGTAGTAGAAAAAGCAAGGTGTTTGACAGATTTCGGGTCTTACACTCAGCCTCTTAGCTTCCTAGCTGCTTAATCTTGGGCCTCAAATGCTATTATGCTTTGGGCTCCTCATCTGATAGACGAAGATAAGACCCATCTTGTAATGTTCCTGTTGACTGAGATAAAGTGTTAAGAACCCAAACGTGTCCTGGCATGTAGTGATAAATAAATGTTAAGTATTAGTATTTCTCACTGTGTGCCAGACACTGAAATGATGTTTTGCATTTAATCTCTTTTTCATGTAATCCTTAATAACACTGCGATACCCATTTTACAGAAGAGGAGATGGGGGCACAGAGAGGTTAAATGCTTGCTCAGGCTCATGCAACGAGGAAGAATCAGTCAGACCTTCAACTCAGATCTCAGGCATCGATCCTGAGGCACTTAACCCCCACATCCTGTCTTGGGGACTCCCGACAAAGAGCCCTGTTTTTTCCTCTTCTCACCTTACTCTCTAAAGTATTAAACTGCCTGTAACATACCGTGCTCTTTTGTACCTCCATGGTTTATTGCACACGCTTTTTCTGCTACCTAGAACGTTATATTCCCTCTGGCTTGGCGCACTCCTTCAGAATGTACTTAGGAGTTGCTTCTCTATGAAGGTTTCCCCACTAAGCTAGAACTTACCAGTTCCCCGTCTGTGTACTCCCAGATACATCACATTCTAATTGCATATCCTTTAATTGCTTGATACCGTGAGCTTATTAAAAACAGGCACCACGTCTTACTGCATTTGTATCCCAGGTATTAAATACATGCCTGGCAAATAGGTGTTCAGGAAGTATCAGTTTTACTGGTATTGCTCTTCAGATGTCTCAATTCTGTACTGATTAATTCTTCACTATATTCCAGTCCAGCACTGAGTTTAGGAGTGTTACTGAACATTTTTCAAAATGTAAATACAAAAGAATTCTGAATTTAAGAGAGAATTTTTTCTTTATCTTATCAAATTATCATTTATATCACGTACTCTTGGTTTTTTGACTACAACTTTATCTAGACAAAATATTTTTTGTATTTGTTATTCTATTACAGTTGCCCCAGGTTTCCCCCTTTGCCCTCTTCCAGTCCACCCCCTGCTCCCACAGTTAAACCCCACACCATTATTCGTGTCCATGGGTCATTCCTACATGTTCTTTGACTAGACCCTTCCCCTTCTTCCTGACATTATCTCCATCCCCCATCTCTTCTGGCTGCTGTCAGTCTGTTCCATGCTTCCATGTTTCTGGTTCTGTTTTCCTTGTTAGTTTATTTTGCTCATTAGATTCCTCTTATAAGTGAAATGATATGGTATTTGTCTTTCACTGACTGGCTTACTTCACTTAGCATAATGGTCTCCAGTTCAAACTATGCTATCACAAAAGGTAGGAATTCCTTCTTTCTGCAGCATAGTATTCCATTGTGTAAATGTACCAGTTTTTTGATCCACCATCTACTGATGGGCACTTAGACTGTTGTAAATAGCACTGCTATGAACATAGGGCTGTACAAGTTCTTGTGAGCTGGTGTTTTAGAATTCTTAGGGTATGTTCCCAGCAGTGGAGTCATTGGGTCAAAAGGCAGTTTCATTTTTAATTTTTTGAGGAAATTCCATACTGTTTTCCACAGTGGCTGCACCAACCGGCATTCCCACCAACAGTGCACTAGGGTTCCCTTTCCTTCACATCCTCACCTGCACTTGTTGTTTGTTGATTTATTAATGGCAGCCATTCTGACGGGTGTGAGGTGATATCTCATTGTGGTTTTAATTTGCATCTCTCTGATGGCTAGTGATGTTGAGCGTTTTTTCATATGTCTGTGGGCCAGCATATGTCCTCCTTGGAGAAGTGTCTCTTGAGGTCCTTTTCCCATTTTTAATTGGTTTGTCTTCCTGTTGTTGAGTTGTATGAGTTCTTTATACATTTTAGAGATTAAACCCTTGTTAGATGTATCATTGGCAAATATGTTCTCCAATGCAGTGGGTTCCCTTTTCATCCTGATGATGGTTTCTATAGCTGTGCAGAAGCTTTTAAATTTGATGTAGTCCCTTTTGTTTATTTTTTCCTTTATTTCTTTCACTCTGATATATCAGCAAATATATTGTTATGTAGAATATCTGAAATTTTACTGCCTATGTTTTCCACTATAACTTTTATGGTATCACAACTTATATTTAAGTCTTTTATCCATTTTGAATTTATTCTAGTGTATGGTATAAGTTGGTAGTCTAATTTTGTTTTTTAGTATGTGCCAGCCCAGTTCAAGAGACTATTTTTACTCCATTGTATGCTTGTGTCCCCTTTGTCAAATATTAGTTGACCATAAAGACATGGGTTTATTTTGGGGCTCTCTATTCTATTCCATTGATCTATGTGTCTATTCTTGTGCCAGTATCATGCTGTTTTGATTACAGTGGCCTTGTAGTATAGTTTTATATTAGGTATTGTGATCCCTCCAACTTTGTTCTTCATTCTCAAGATTACTGATGCTATTTGGGGTCTTTCTGGTTCCATTCAAATTTTTTGGAGTGTTTGCTCTAGATCAATGAAATATGCCATAGGTATTTTAATAGGAATTATGTTGAATCTATAGATTGCTTTGGGTAGTATGGACATTTTAATGATGTTAATTCTTATAATCCATGAACATCATATATGCCTCCATTTATTTGTATCTTCCTCAGTTTCTTTCTTTAGTGTTCTGTAGTTTTCCGAGTACAAGTCTT
>VMDR010029440.1:0-12742 GCA_007922815.1 Macrotus californicus | reverse complement strand
AAAACACTTCAAAGATAAAACTGAATTCTTCTTGGGGCAAAGTATGATGTGAGATAGACTTTTTAAAGGTCAAATTATGTCACTTCAGTTTTCTATTAAAAACTAAGCAAAAAAAAGGAACTCTAAAATTTAATTAAATTTACTGGTCAATAAACTATGGTTTGAATCCTAAACACTAGAAGTACTATTCCTTGACCATGTCATTAGGCAGGTGGCTCAAATAATTACATTTTTATGGAATTCAAAATGTGCAGAAGACTTAAGAAAATTTGTTTCACAAATGTTCACACCAATTTTCTATTTTTCATGTACAGAAATCCAGATAGCTTCTTACGAAGACAGTGTCAGCACAAGGGGAAACCATTATTCTTGAGAATTGCTCTCTATTGCCGTCAGTTCATACTTAAATATTGAAAGTAAAAAGCAACTCGAAACCTGAGCCATTAGTTGACTGCTTTGCTGAGTTTCAGCTGTAATGAACATCCTGAAAGGAACAGGAACCCTCTGCCCCGCAGCTACTGTAAGAACAAATCCCCCAAGGGGCTCTTTCAGCACTTGAAAAATGGTCTCCAGGCAGAGATTTCCTTTTTTTACATAGCACTTAAATCTTCAATTCTTTACAAGTCTCTGAGGGTTAAGAAAAGAGGGTTAATACTTTTATCAGCAAGATGTTGGCCTAGTGCCACTGAGGTTTTGATTTTACAACAGAACTCATTGCCTGATCGGCATTTGCTTTATTTTTCATAGGGTAAGAAATTTGTTTTATATTTCCAGATCGTGATACTAAAGTAACCTTCCATTTTCTTTGTGCAACAGTCCTTTTTTAAACTTGAAAAGTGGGTTTTTTTATTGATGCACATTTTTAATTCCCAATAGTAATAACTACGATAATTCAATGTATACAGACATCCTGTCTCAATGGAAAGGCTAGAATAATTGAGTTTACTGCTTTTGCCAACAATTTCAAATTTGCTGGCACAGTGAAGCCATGTCATCCAACCACACAGAAATTCATAATTTTTGTTCCTGTCTAGAGCTATAATATAGCCTATATTTGGCCATAGTCTTATTGCTATCTTCAGAGATTGTCTGCTCTGTCCTTTTTCTTTCAACTAATAATATAAAAATTATCCAAGGCAGATGGGTTTCTAAGTCATCTAGTAGCTATTATATTACAGAAACGTGACCTTGACTGCTGGAATACACTTAAAAGTCCACCTGTCCCCTCCATGCACTCACATATCATCTCCTTTGCTAAACTCATCCCAAAGCAACATTGCTAAAATTAACTACAAAATTAACTTGCTTGCATGGTAAAATGTTAATATACCAGAAACACACAGGCTGTCAAATATGTGCCCATTTCATAAAGGTGATTATAATACATTAGAAGACTATTTCACCATTAAATAAAATAAGCAAATATTTAAAATGCTACCTATTTCCACACGCATTCTTCATGCTTTAGGTGCCTCTCAGTGAAATAACCGATTGTACTTCAGATATAAAGTGGAACTTAAAATCGATTGCATATGTAGATGGTTGTTAAGAGTATCTTTCTTTAAATCTCTGTAGATTAAAAAAAATCCTGGAACACAGTAACAGTAAAAAGTTAGATATCATTTTCTTACTTAATATTTCTGTCTTTAAAATTATATTCAATTGACCTGACAATCTGATGTAGACAACTTTAAGAAATAGTCTTATCTGTGATAAAATTTCTGAATATGTTAACAAATACGTTATGCATATGTGTTTTAAATATTTTTATCTTTAATTTATTAAATAAATGTTGGTTAAGTGTCCACATTTTACTTTCAAGTACAATGGAGAACTACTAAATAAATACAATGCAGTTACTTCATGTGAGACAGAGGTGGAAAAAAAATAAGAGTGGTAAGATTAGAGCTGCCATTTGTCATAATTAATGAAATTCCCGGTGAATGGACAAAAGCCCTTTCCAAGTCCTACGGAAAGAAGCAGTAAAGGGTATAACTGCTTTTATTTTTACCGAATAAGACATTCATCTTTGCATCCATTTAAAAAGGGACCCCTTCTCGAGGTGAGTAATCGCCAAGGTTTGTGCTCAAAGTGTGAGCGACACATCTTTTCAGTGCACAGATAAAACTGTCGCCTGCTTTCTAGCACCAACAGCGTCTTCCAACTCAACACTTACTTACCCACCAGCAAACATTAGAATGAACTATTTCCGATTCTAAACTTCGACTGTATTAGGGCGCTGGATCAATGAAGATTCTTTTTCATTTTAACTTTTCTGCATTTTTCTAAATTTTCATTTACTGAGTATGTATTACTTTTAGAATAGAAAAATAACCTCAAACCTTTATAGTGTGCAATATTCTCTGTCGTTGCAGAAACTAAAACGTGGCAAGGCGGAGAGTTTTACAACGAGCTATAGGACCATATAAAGAGTGCTGGTGTCACAGCGCACCGTTCTCGGGGAGCCCCTGGGGGAGGGAGAAGATTAATTTCCTCCAAAAAGGAAGAGAAGTCATGACGTTGAGTGAGCCTCACAGGGAAGCATTTGTGAAAGGGGCTTCGAAAGATGAACAACGTTTTTATCTGATCCAGAAAAGCATTCCAAGGGAGAGGTCAGTGAGACCCCAGCGCATGCTGGAGGCAGGGCAGTTAATGGAGGTACAGCCTTTACTTGACGTGGCCACACCAACTGTCACCCCCCTCCAACCTCAGGTTTCATCTTGATTGACTTCTAATTCCTTAGCATGCATTTGGATTAAAATCGATCTTATTTTAACGGTCCACATTAAATAAGGCTCTATGCTTTATCTGTCTCAATGTGAAGATCATTTTAAAAAATGAAACTGATTTCAAAATTAAACAGAAAAAAAATAAAAAAAGGGTTCCTGCTGATTTTATATTTCCCCAACTTCAATGCAAAGGTCAGTAAATTTATCTAGATTTATATATTTATGTATTTATGGTTTTTTGTTAGTGTCACAATCTGGCACTTTAATGTGTGTTTACACATTATTATTGCTATTATTATGATTTTTTAATAATTTCCAAGTGAAAGGCTAGTCTTAGCCTCTGTGGCTCCCACACCCAGGACAGCTCTACTTTCACTTAATTTATTCTTGGTTTCTGTCCTCAACAAACCTACGATGTAGGGGCAATATAGGCAAGCCCAATGCAGTGAGATAGGTAATATGAGCAGTTGCACTGAGGTCATGGGCACATGCAGGTGGGGTCCTAATCTGGATGTGGTGTGGCAGGGAGGGCATCCTCAAGGATACAAAGTGGAGTCCTGAACTTTATATCCTGAGTGACAGGTAAACAGGAAAGATTTGGGGAAAGAGTGGAGTGTTCTTGGCATATAGAAACATACACACAGATTCAGGCAAGGTAAAAAAGAATATGGCATCAAACAATTGAATTATAATGACTAGGACATAGGTGGCTGGAAGTAAATGGTATTCAGTAAAGCTGGAGAAGTGAGTTGGAATCAGATGGGATAGTCGCTTTCAGCCATGTTGAGGTAGAGTTATTCTAAAAGCAAAGGAGATAGATTGGAACGGTTCAATCAGGGAAATCAAGTGTATAATCTGGTTTTGAATTAGGAACGTTAATTTAGCTATAAGAAAATGTGCAACCTACTCAAAAAATAGAATGTTGAATGAATGCTGGTATTTAATAATATACCTAATATATGGGTGTGTTTGAAAAATTGATAAGAAAAGTATAAGAATAAAACACACATATTTTAGATTGTTAAAGTAATAAAATTGACAAAAGTAATATTATGTTCCTAATAATGAATTCTTTAATTAACTTACATATTATTTCTTACAATACTCCCGGTGAACTAACTCATGGTGATGGCTGCATCCCTGGGTTAAAATAACTGGTGATAAGGTGGTAAAGTAAAATTATACCCAGATATTTCACTTTGAGAAAGCCATTATCATTGGCGTTACAGATTAACAGTGAGCTCTGCACTGGAAAGGTGTTCCCAATTTTATGTTTAAAAAGTCAATCTATTTCTTCTGGGGCCACTGGACTTGTCTACCTGGGAAAGTTTAAAGTTGGATTTTAGCTTTAGCAAGTGTGCTTCAATTTGTATTATATCTATAGTAAAGCAAATACAGTAATATTAAAACAAATATTTTCTTTGGTAATTAACTTCATTTTCCATTAACATAAAGAACATCTATTTTCCTTAGCTTTGAAGTTGAATGGATAAGACTAAATATGCATTTTAAAAATGGAGCTACTGAGAATACTCATCTGATCTTCCCATAGGAGTTCGCCCAGCCCATGAGTGTAGTGGACAGTGAATAACTAGCTTATGAAGAAAAGGCAAAATGTATGATTATTGTATTTATTTTAATTGCATATACACCTGAATGATAAAAGAATTGTAGTAACTGATCAAAAAATTATATTTTTCATAACTCTAAATCATTCTATTTACACTAACTTAAAATTCCATTTTGTGCTATTTCATACTAAATATCAGTTTTGAATAATATGTTCACCAGAGTCAGAGGTTTAAATTCCAGGTAGAGTAATTAAGCTGTCTAGCTCCAGTGGTAGAGAAATAAATACTACCGCAGCACACCTTGACGTGTGGTGGTAAATGAACAGTCACCTCAATCACCCGATGTCCCCCTTAGACAGCAAAATTCTCAACCCTATTAAAGGCCTTCTGTGGTGGCTGAAGTCTGAGGATGTACATTTTTAACAGAGCCCCTCAATATCAGTTGGAATAACAGAACAGAACTTTACTAATATTAATAAATATTTCCTAAAGAGTAGGTTACATTGCAATCATTATCCTGTCTAACTTTTCTTCCCCTAATATGATGATATTGACTATACAACCAATTCTGAAGTCATTTAAATTCTTATTCTGAACCTCATTTGATCTATTATAAAAGTGAAAAATGAAAGATCTTTTGACTATCTCCTCTGTATAGTGTTTTAAATTCCTTCTCATTCTTCCTCAAGCCATTTCTGGGTCTATTTTGATAGGAAGGAATGGTAGATATAAAAATGATTCCACAAAGATGTCTATATTTTGATCCCTGGGAACTGCCAATATCTTATCTTACAGCACAAAAGGGATCTTCCAAAACGATTACAATTTTGAGATAAAGAGATTATTTTCTATTAGCCAGATGGGCCTAATCTAATCACATGAAACCAGAAAGCAAAGAAACTTTACCTGAAGATGTGGTCAGAGAGGGCTATATGACGATGGAAGAAACATGCAAAGAGATGCAGTGTTGCTGACTTTGAACCTGGAAGAGGGGACCAGGAACTGAGGAGTGCAGGGGGTCTCTAGAAGCTGGAAGAGGCGGGGAAACGGGTCCTTCTCTCTGGCTGCCAGGGAGGGACGAAACCCTCCTGACATACTGATTTTTAGCTCAGTAAGATCCCTTATCAGACTTCTTCTCTGAGAATTATAAGAAGTTTTTGCTGTCCTAAGCCACCAAATTTGTGATAACTTGTAATGGCAGAAAGAGAAAACAAATATAGGAGGCACTGGCTTTGATTTCACCTACATTTGTTTATTTAGAAGACAAATACTGGGTGGTGGGGAGTGGTAGGGGGGAAATGCAGACAACTGTAATTGAACAACAATAAAAGGATTAAAAAATAAATAAAACAAAATAAAATAAAATAAATAGAATACAAACACTGATATGACTGGTAGTTGTCATGAGAAAAAGATGTTATAGTTATTACCAATTCAACTTTTAAAATTTTAGCTAGGGTTGTTAGAGATTTATAACAAATGCATTAATGCATGTAACAAAGGTATTTAGAACTGAAGATTTTATCACCAAAATCATGTTGGTCGCACACACTGTTAACTTCTGAGAAAGTGAAATATTTTAATAGAGGTAGAACTAATCAAAAGTAGACCTAGATCATTTACCTCAGCTTTGGTGGTCTTAGCCACAAAATGTGCATTTTCCATGTACACCATTTCTCACCTGGAAGATCAATATGACAATGCAGAGCCTTCGTCTTTAGGGGCTCTAATTAAAATGAGGCAATACACACAAAGGCAACACATGAACTTTAAGATGTTCTGAAAATGTAACATGCGTAAATGTTACAGTAAATTATCCACGGGAATTAAATTACCTTACAGTAAATCAGTGCAAATACAACAGAAGGATTTTATGTGCATGGTATACTTGACTACAAAGGCACAACGCATCTTAAGGTTTTTAATCTCCTTCCCAGAATCTAGAAGTAAATTTTTCTGGAGGTTGTCTTAAATTTGTATTTTGCCTTATATTTACTAGCTCATCTCAAGGGAAGATAGGTGATTATTTGAGAATCCGCAGGGTGTTTTATAAACAATTCTCTTCGGTATAGAAAAATAGGCATTTAAAATATGTAAAACAGGTGTATTCATCCATATTCAGATGCCTGTGGAAACAACTTTGTGAAATGTACATCTTGGATCCCACCTGAGACAGTTCTTTGAGAGACTAACAATACAAAATCAAGCGGTATACAAAACAGTTAGACATGTAATATTTACTCACAAACTTAGTACTTCCCTACTATGACCTGGCAGTCTGCTGGGTTCCTGACACGCAGATGAAAGTATGTCATACACTGTGTGCAAAGCCTCTGATCTCCAAGTGTGATGAGGAAATAGAGTTGGGGAGACCAATAAGTGACCCATGAAGTACAAGCATTGTGATGAGTCCTGTGAGAGATGACCAAAACATTCTGTCTGAGGAAGAGCAGCTGATCTTGTGAAAGAAGGTATGCAATTTTATTTGTCTAAAAGTTTTGTTAAAGTATTCCAGACAGAAAGGACAGTGTGAATAGAGGCACAGAGCTGTGACTGTGTGTCATGTACGGCTGAGTTTAACAAGGAAAATGACCCTAACCCTTCTGTAATTTTTCTTCATCTCCTGGGAGGTAGCAGGAAATCAGCCTCGTGGTTAGCTTTAAGGCCACAGATGTGCCCCCTACTGCCACTGTGAAGTTCCTGGTGGCTGGCACATCTGTCTGCATTGCAGATCTCATCGCCTTTCCCCTGGATACTGCTAAAGTCCAGTTGCAGATCCAAGGAGAAATGCAGGGGGCAGCGAGAGCTGCAGCCAGTGTCCAGTATTGTGGCGTGTTGGGTCCATCATGCCACGGTACACACCGACTGTCCCTGCAGCCTCTACAGCTGGCTGGTTGCCAGTCTGCAGCGGCAGATGAGCTTTGCCTCTGCCCACATAGGCCGCTAAGTCTCTGTCAAACAGTTCTACACCAATGGCTCTAAGCTTGCGTGCAGTGGGAGCCGCCTCCTGACAGCCAGCACCACAGGTGCCTTGGCTGTGGCTCAGACCTCGGCTGTGGTAAAGGTCCCATTCCAGGCTCAGGCCTAGGCTGGAGGTAGCCAGAGATACCAAAGCATTGTTGATGCCTACTAGAGGACCATTGTCCAAGAGGAAGGGCTCCAGGAACTTTGCAAAGGGACCTCTCCCAATCTTGCTCATAATGTTATTGTCAACTGTGCTGAGCTGGTGACCTATGACCTCATCAAGGATGTCCTCCTAAAGGTCAAACTTGTGACAGATGATCTTCCTTCTCACTTCACTTCTGTCTTCGGGGCAGGCTTCTACACCACATCATTGTCCCCCCTGTGGATGTAGTCAGGACAAGATACATGAACACTGCCTTGGACCAGTACAGCAGCACTGGCCACTGTGCCCTCACCATGCTCCAGAAGGGGGGTCCCTGAGCCTTCTACAAAGGGCTCGTGTCCTCCTTTCTCCATTTGGGTTCCTGGAACATGGTGATGTCCATTACCTATAAGCAGCTGAAACAGGTCCTTCCTGCACTTTCCAGGAGGATCCCTTTTGAGCCTTCCCTGCTGCCAACCTGACCACCTCTAGCATGGCTTTGGCTCCAGCCAGGCCCTGCTTCCCTTTTTCCCCTCCACCCCTTCCCTTCCCTTCCCTGCCCTGCCTTTCACTCCCCACCCCTTCTGCTCCCATTTCTGCCACCTCCCTTCCCTCTCCCCACATTCTCCCCTCCCCTCCCTACCTCATCTCCCTATTGCCTCTCCATCCTGGTGGAGTTGACTCCAGTTGATATTGTGGGAGATCTGACACCAGCCAGGATCCCAAGTTTCATAGTCCCTTGAAAAGTTCAACCCAACTCTTCAAGATCCTATCTCCAAGCCCAGAGCACATCACCATAAAAAAAGTTTAACCTTAAAAAAAAAAGTTTTGTTAAAGTATCACAGACAGAAAGGACAACATGAATAAAGGCACCATGGTATGACTGCACATCCTGTATGGCTGACTTTAAAGAGGAAAATAAAATAATTTTGAAAGTAATGGTATGGTAAACAAACTATATCTGTGTAGAAACACAGATGTATGGCACTATATATATGCCATGTTACATGTTTAAGACTATATATATATATTACATATAATATTATTATTATACTTATAAAATTAGATCTTTAACTGGTATGGAGAGTATATTGAGGTCCAAAGTGATTAGCGTAAAGCAAGAGTGGAAGCAGGAAGACGGCAAAAGAGAGGACTGATAGGCATCACAGTGATGGTCAGGTTTTGGGACTGACTAAATGGGCAACTGTGGGAGACACTATAAAAGTGAGTCCAAGTTTTTTCTGATATATGTGACTGAAATGCACAAACTCTAAGGAAAGCAGCAAATGATAGAGGGTAAATTTTTTTGGAGTTTGTGGTGCCTGGGACCTCTAGTTGGCAACGTCCAGCAGAAGGTTGGAAACAGATGAATGAAGCAGCAGGAAAGATTTTTGGGATTAAGAATTCTCGTCTTATTTACCTTTTTAACCACACTGGCTGGCACAGACATACACACAAAAGATAAAGAATTGATCAAAGAATTGATCAAAGAATTGATTCAAAAGTGATGGTTATAAATTGTTAATTAATATATGTTTCTATGAGAGTAACAGTGCTACCAAAGTTATTTTATGAACTCATTTTTGCTCAAAAATTATAATAAATTTTGGGGAGACCCAGAGAAAACTAGAATGTGGTAGAGCTCAAAATGACTGTTATTTATTCTTTAATATTTAAATTTTTTAAGGATTAGTTGTATAATTCAGAACAGTAAACAAACAAACAAAACAAGGGGCCATTTCTTCCTGAGCTATTTTTCAAAACAGTTTTCTCGGATGATAGGGTTAGGCTTGTGTGTGACAGCTTCCTCTCATCTCCACTCTGCAGCACTTCGATTCCTAGGCTTTCACTGCCTTTTCTAGTTGTCAACACCGTGCTTATCACCTTAGTGGTTTATATCATAACCTTTCATAAACATTAAATCCAGAGAAGATAAATACAGCATATTTCTATAAATGCTACTTTACCATTTCCTTTGCTGGGAGCAAGAAAAATCCAGCACAAGGTATACAGTCGCTTGGGCTGTTCTTAAATAAAAATATTAAGAAGTCGCCTTACCTTCCCTGTGGTATGGGTATTTGAAGTAGCTATGAGTATGTGCAGTTGTGTTATGTGGCTTTGAAAGTCTCTGCACTGTAGCTAGAGCAGCACTCTGTAAGAATTGATTCATGCCTTTTGTTTGGCCACGTGAGCGAATGGAGAGTAAACGATCCTGACACCATGTATTTCCATACACGATGGAGAGAGCACCTAAATGATTTAGGGAGACACTTAAGGACTTGAAAGTTTAAGCATGACCAAAAATTAAGCAATGTTTAGAAGTGAAAACAAAGGTGGAAATTAAATCATGTTTACTGTAAGGCAAAGAGAGATAAGCAGTGTAAGAAGTTATAAACAACAACAAAATAATGAAAGCCAGTAGAATTTAGGTAAGGTAACCACAGTATTTAATAAGCTGTTCTTTTATGAATAACTAATTAAAAAATGTTGAAAAAACAAACAAACACATACCAAAAGAATTCTTTTCAGTAATTTAATTATACAATTAGAATAATGCCAACAAAAAACAGCAGCAAACATTTATTGAGAGCTTACTCTATGCTAAACACTGCTGCAGTTAGATATATGCATTATCTCATATTAAAAATTAGGTTTTCGCCCTGGCTGGTGTGGCTCAGTGGACTGAGCACCGGCCTGTGAACCAAATGGTCACCGGTTTGATTCCCCATCAGGGCACATGCCTGGGTGGCCAGCCAGGTCCCCAGTTAGGGGCACACGAGAGGCAACCACGCATTGATGTTTCTCTCCCTTTCTCCATCCCTTCCCTTCTCTCTAAAAAGAAATAAACAAAAATCTTAAAAAAATTAAAAAACATTAAGTTTTCCAGTCAATTCAGAGATCATGAAGGAGTCACTGGGTCAAGTGAAATAAGCCAGTCAATCAAAGACCAATAATACCATATGATCTCACCTATGAGGAACCTAATGAACAAAAAAAACTAATGAGCAAAATAGAACCAGAGGCATGGAAACATGGAACAGTCTTGACAGGGACCAGAGGGGAGTGGGAAGGGGAATAACGGAGAAAAGAAAGGGAAGGAACTAGTAAAAGAACACGTATGAATGATCCACGGACATGGACAATGGTGTGGGGCTTGACTATGGGAGCAGGGGTGGGATGGGCAGAGTAGGGCAAAGGGGGAAAATTGAGAAAACTGTAATAGAATAACAATAAAATATTTAAAAAGAAATACTGCTGGGATTATACCCTAAGAATCCTGAAACACCAATTCAAAAGAACCTATGCACCCCAATGTTCATAGCAGCACAATTTACAATAGCCAAGTGCTGGAAGCAACCTAAGTGCCCATCAGTAAATGAGTGGATCAAAAAACTATGGCATGTTTACATGATGGTATACTGAACAGCAGAAAGAAAGAGGGAGCTCCCGCCCTTTGCAACAGCATGGATGGAACTGAGAGCATTATGCCAAGTGAAATAAGCCAGGCAATGAAAAACAAATACCATATGATCTCATCTATAAGCAAGTGGAACCTAATCAACAAAACAAACAAGCAAGCAAAATATAACCAGAGTTATTGAAATAAAGAACAAACTGACAGGAACCAGAGGGGTCAGAGGAGGGGAATTAAAAGGGGAAGAAAGGGAAGGATCATCAAGGAACATGTATAAAGGACCCATGGACAAAGCCAAAGGGGGGAAGTGGTAGCAGAAAAATGGGGACAACTGTGCATGAACAACAATAAAAACAAAGATTAAAAAACCCAAATAAACAAAACCAAACAAGAAACATTTAAACATTTCAAAAGTAAAAAAATAAGAAATAATACTTAAAAAAAGAAATCATGAAGGAATGTACTTATGTTATCAACATGATTGACTCTGATAAAATATAGTTTATTTCTTGTCATCTCCACCTCCTGCTCCCAGTTTTCCATAGAGAGTCAGAAAAAAAAACTATAAATATTTAGAGAAATATATTTTTGCAATAACATGGGACCTGGCACATAATAGGCATGCAACAAATATTGTTTAAATGGACTAGTGAAAGAGTAAGGTAGAATAAATAAAAATAATAAATTGTTCTTTGAGATTTAAATTTAACTAAAATAGTTTTTTGTCCCTTTAAAGAGAGCAACAATGGTTATTAATACAATGTCATTAATATTTACCTTAAAAAAACTCTCAGGATATAGTTCAAAATTATCCAACACAGCCTCACCTATTAATAGCTATTACTTTGCCTCTATACAGAAAAACATTAAAATCATATATACCAATTGGAATGGCACTTGTTTGATGAATAACTGCATTTCATTTGGCTGATCACTAGTTATTATTCCTGTCCAGGTGCATGCTATGACCAGAATCCTTCCTGGCCAGCAGCACCATCCATCACACACCTGTATGAAAGGAAGCATAAATGTTCCTTGAAAAATGGCCTGGAGACAAAATTTGAGCTACTTTCTTTCTATGGAAATGTTTTATCAACATTAAATTTATTGTAGTAAGTGTATCACAAATAGGTATGATATATTAATATATTCTTAATTTTGTTCAAATACCCATGGGTTCATTTTGACATAAATTTTTCCTCAAAGGGGAGTTTTTAAATTCCAGTGAGAATTGAGATAATAGCAGTACATTATATATTTTATTCTGGCTCTATTAAACACATGAAGTCATAGCTTTGTTTACATGTTATACTTGACCACATCATGTCACGCCTGTGCTTCCTACTTTCTGGGCTCCTTCTGTTTCCAGCTGCCAGCGCCTCACACTATGCCCTGGCTGCTTGCAGAGTTCCACCAAGTCTGCCACATGTCCCATTCTCCATGGCCAATCCTTCCTTGAGGATAGACTAATAGTTAAAAACCTGGAATTAGAGCCAGCATATTTAGTCCAAATCTCGGCTCTGCCATTTAATATGTGTATCAGTAGGACAAGTTATCAAAACAGAGAAGCTCAGTTTCTTTATGTCAAATGGGAATAAAAAATATGTCATAAGATAGTTGTGAGTCTTAAGTTTATATGTATAAAGCACTTAAAATGATGTTTGTTACACAGTAAGAATCATACAGTTTTTAGTCATTATTATTCCAGATAAGTATTCAGATAAAGAATTCACAAGAACATATTTCACCTGTTTACATGCATAAAAGAGAATAATCAATGATTTATTTGTTAAGCTAAAGGAACACATTTCTAGAAAAGTTCATGAGTCACAGGAGGCCAAGAGGGCTTCTTTTTAAGTACCACAGATTATAATATAAAGGTTATATAATCACCTACTACCTCTTTTGGTAGGCCCATACT
>VMDR010029439.1:0-12744 GCA_007922815.1 Macrotus californicus | reverse complement strand
AAGTCCAAAGGGTACAAATCACAATCAATATATTAAAGCCATCAATAGCTACACATCTCATAATATTACAACCTTTTCAAACACAAAATAATAATACAAAAGGTACAAGCAAAAATTGAAATATATTAGTACAAGAACATTATTAGTCCCCCCCCACACACAGAAAACAATATTAAACTTCTGACCAAGATGGAGGTGTAGGTGGATACACTGTATCTCCTCGAACAACCAAAGGGACGACAACAAATGTAAAAACAAAAAACAACCAGAACTGACAGAAAATCGAACTGTATGGAAGTCTGACAACCAAGGAATTAAAGAAGAAGCATTTATCCAGACCTGTAGGAGGGATGGAGACAGGCAGCTGGGCGGAGAGGACTCACAGCAAGGCGGTGGCTGGGGAACTGGGCAAGATGGAAGCTAGTGGAGAGGTGGGTTCCACATTTGCATGTGGATAAACCGGGAGGAACAACTGGGGAGTGAGATAGACTCTACGACCCAGGGTGCCAACGTGGGGAAATAAAGCCTCAAAGCCTTTGACTGAAAACACCTGTGAGTGTTGAAGCAGCAGGAGAAATTCCCAGCCTCACAGGAGAGTTCCTTGGAGAGACCCATGGGGTCCTAGAACATACCCAAACACACCCACCCAGGAATCAGCCGAGAAGGTCCCAATTTGCTTGTGGGTAGTGGTGGAGCAAACTGGAAGCTGGCAGAGAGCTGAGTGGGCCGCATTGCTCCCTCTCCGACCCTTCCTCCACATACAGCATCACAGCAAACAACTAGAACAGGAACAGAATCACAGAAATGGAGATCACATGTAGGGTCATCAGCGGGGAATGGGAGGGGAGGAATGGGGGAAAAGAAACAGGAAATAAGTAGCATAAATTGTAGGTAGAAAATAGACAGGGGAGGTTAGGAATAGTATGGGAAGTGGAGAAGCCAAAGAACTTATAGGTACCACACATGGACATGAACTAAAAGGCAGGGTCTTGGCGGGGGAATGCAGGTGGGAGGGGATGTGCAGGGTGGAGGGGACTAAAAGGGGGGGAAATAGGACAACTGTAATAGCATAATCAATAAAATATATTAGAAAAAGAAAAAAGTATTAAAAAGTAGGAAGAATACAAACAATATTATTTGATTGAAATAATATTGTAAATACATAAATATATAAAAAATCTTTAAAATAAGAAACATAAAGTCCTTTTGGTAATGGAGAAGTCTGGTTTTTCTTGCTGACGCAGTAAAGAATTAGAGATCGGCAAGTCTATTAGCACGCAAGCAGGGTGATGGTGATTTATTGGTGATAGTTCTCATGGAAGAGAACAGGCCTTGCAAGGTAAGGGTTCAGAGCATGGCAAAGTAAGGGTGGCAAGAGGCTAGAGCAAGGGTGGCCGGAGCAGAGGTGGCAAGAGCCCCAGGTCCTTTGTTCTGAGGACTGAGGACTTACATAGTTGGCAGGAAGGGGGTGAAGAAGTTACATATTGATTGACAGGTAAAGGTGGTGCCAACTTTCCCGAGGGGACATGACTACCCAAATTTGGGTATGTGTGGGGGTCCATTAGCCTGAATCTTTATCTTGCTCAAGACCACGTTCATTCATCTTGGTGTAAAACAGATAAATGACAGGGGGCAGTTAATTAAAGTTGAGGCAGTTACCCAAAGTTATTTATGAGCTCTTTCTATAAGCATTAGGGACTCCCTCTTAAAGGAGATAGTGACCAGAGGTAGGCAATTAACCAAAGTTGTTTTTAATGGAGTTCTCTGCGCACTGTAGGCCACTCCCATCTTCCAGGTCTTGGGATGAATACACATTTTCAAAGCCTTTCTTTTCCACATGGTGCAACAATACATAAAGTTTCAAGGACTTCCCTCCTCCCGTGCTAACACAGTGTTTCTTGTGGTGCTGGAACACCTGGCAATGTTATAGGACCAGGCACAGGATGCTGAGTGAGTGGGTGAGACCTGTCTCCCTCCTTACTGCCTCGGTTTACCATTGTCCTACCTAAGTGATGAAAGGTGTTTCCTGGCTACCAGGATGCTGGAAGCTGACCAGTAACAGCAGCACAGTCCCAGTGCTTCCTATGCTGTCTCTTGCCTCACTTTTCACTTGGAAATGGGAAAAAATGAAACAAATCTTGTGTCAAAGATGTAAATACATGCATATGATGTTTGATGTTTTATTAATAATTGTACATTAACTATTACATATTGTTAATTTATTTGTATTATTAACATTTGGTTTTATATTTATTTTAATATCTTAACATTTTATGTGTTAATAATTATAATTAATATATGTATAAAAAACACTAGACTAAAACTTAGGACATTCATTTTATTGCTTTGAAGTACACAAGGGCTTTCTATCTTGTCCTCAAAGTTCAGAAGCCAAAGAATAAAAGATTAATGTACTTTATTATTTGAAAATTATAATTAAAAATAAATTCTCTGCAGAAAAAAAATACTTCATGTAAAATCAAAAGATGGAACAAAACCTTGTACCCCAGAAATAAAATATCAACTTCCCGAACATAGAAAGAGTTGCTAAGACAGTTTATAAGAGAATGGCAACCCAACAGAAAAATGAGCATAGTGTATGTATGGGTAGTTCACAGAAATAGAAATAGGAAGCCAAGCATCTGAAAAGATTTAATCTCATCATAAGAGAAATGCAAATCAAAACTACATTGATATTATTTTTATCCAGAAAACCCAAATATTTTTACTTATTGAAAATCAATTTCTGACATAGTGTAACAATGATGCTCATAAATTGCTACTAAGACCACGAATTAGGTTAAACTATTGAGAGCAATTTGGCATGATCTTTCAAAATTATAAATGACCTAGATACAAATTCACAGAATTGATCCTACAGATATAATCACACACAAACAAAATGATATATATTTGGAATTATCCACTTGAATATTGCTTGCGACGGCATGAAATTGGCGACCATGAGGATGACCTGTAGCACTGAAGTTGCTACGTCCCTGCACTGGAATGCTCCACAGTTATTGTTTAAAGTGGGCAGAGAAGACAAGGAGTCTCTCGGAGATTTGGAAAAATCTCTAATATACATTGTTTAATGAAAAAAGCAAGACAGTTTTGATTAAATGCATGTTTTCATTTGTTGTGTGATTTTTTTAAAAATAAACACATTTACCATGAGGGCAAAGAACCTCAGCTGGTTGTTCACGTGTTTCATGGAAACTAACATGGTTGTCAATGTTGAATGACCTTTACATTCCAAAGATTTTTTGTTTGCCTATTTATCTCTTGTCTGACCCTCTGCTTGCAATTTTCATAGGATTATAGAACTCCGTCTACAGAAAGGAAATGTCATAATTTTCCCTTTTTGTCTCCAGCTTTTAGAAAAAACATCTCCATCTGAAAGCCCCAGCAGCACTCAATGCTATCAACCCTGTGTGTCCTCTGAAGTGCACTGGAGGTCTCAGCCAGGAAGCTAATCTTCAATGGCTCTGTATCGGTAGAAGGAACAGGCACTTTTCAAAAAAAAGTCTAGGTTGAGGTTTTATGTTTTTGACATCAGCCCACCAGGTTCGCCTGTCAGGCATAATGTGTGCGAAAATGTTTCATCCAGTTCTGACATTTCTCAGAGTGATCTCATCAGTAGCACCTCTGGAGGGCCAAGTGAAAGCTTGTTCAACTAGAACTTCAGGCAATGACAGTAGCAAGCCTCAGGCACTTCCTGCTCTTGGAATGTTAAAGGTCAGTGTTAAAATTTATAACGTATTGTTATCTAACATTAGCACTTCCACTGATGTCTCCTCAAAAAATTTCCACTTTGATGTACCTGAATCAAAGTTTGTTTCACGATCTGGGTTCTTAAATGGGTCCCTGTACAGCAAGCAGGGACGTGGCAGTCAATTCATTGGAGTATTTATGCAAACACATCCGTAAGTTGTGAATTAGTTGGTCCTTTGGTTCTGAGCACAGGTGACGTGCCAGACTCTGAAGATCATTTCTGCTGTGACTCTAATTACAACTGATTTGGTGGTCTTTGCCCTCCTTGCTCACACAGGGCATTTTATAAATAAATGTGTTATACGAAGAGAACACAATCACACATACCATTAGCACCACCCACGTATTTTTGAAAGCGTTAAAAACAGACGGAGCAGAGCACACACAATCTCTCAAAGTCTTGTTTTATCTCCCAGAGGTGACTGCTCAGGGCAGGTGCCGCTATACTGCAGACAACACACAAAGCTCCCAGGTCTGACTCCATAGCCCTCTACACAGAGGGAAAGGGGTGGAAGAGGACTACAGGGAACATAGAGGCTACCAAAAACCAATGCTCATTTCCTGGTTAGGGAATTATTGGGAGGGGGAAGAGGTTCAGCCCGGAGTATCCAGCCTGTTCTCCTCTTGAACTAACTCAGACCTGCTGAGCCAGCTTCTTGTTAAACTACCAAAAGACGGAAAGAAATGGGCTTCCATGGCTACCCAGATTCATTTGCTCTCCTGGAAGTGCCTGGAGCATATTAACTATATTGCATGTGACAAAGCACTGTGTAGGCAAATTTTAAGGAGTTCGAACATCTAGGTCAGGGCCTGGCCTTTCTGTGCTGTCCACCGCCCTTCCTCTCAGATGAGGAATACCTCTCCCTGAAGCCCTACTTTCAAAAAGGGCAGAAACATGACTTCCTTCTGCTCGGCACAATGCCCCAGACACCACAGACATCAAATAAATGCTTACTATTGATTATGAAGATAGTGCTGACTTACACAAAGCTCAAATGATCATTATATCAATGCTCTCCTCAGCGACCTTTCTGTTAGTGAGATTACTCAAATTTGAAAATTTTGAAAAAAAAAAAGCATTCAGTCTGTACACCATCTAAAAACAAAGAGGTAACAAACAGCAACTTGGTTACCTTGAGGAATTTTTATGCAAATGAAATAATAATATTTGCATACAAATAGAATAATTATAATGCATACTACTATCTCTTTTGCTTTTACTTATGTTAGAAAATGGTAACTTTATGTAAATTACTGGCTTAGGCTGCTCAGGGAATTGATTCTTTATAAATATAATTTTATAGTCTTTACCTAATTCAATTCTACAAGAGATGGAGAAAAAGTTCACCTATTAAATGGGCCAGAGTGTTTTTCTTGTAGTTAAAGCAGCTCATGGTAAAAAAAAACAAAACAAAAAAAAACCAAAACACTGTGTTTTCTTTCTAGACAGTAATTTGTTGTTTTTTTATCACTTGCCAATCTGATAAAACAGTTGGGCATGCTGGCTCTGCTTTAGCACATTTATTGCATTATTCAACAAGAAAACAGAACTTTCTCTGCAGGCAAACACTTCTCTCTGTGTATTCACTTCAAGATATTTAACTTGGATCTGTTTTAAAATATAATCTAAACGTAATTTTAAAATATGTAATTTAAATATAATATATACATTTGCCCACTAAATTATAAAGTTACACTTCTTTATATTCCTATCTCATGTAAACATACACACACATACATACATGCATATATGCACACACATTTGTAAACACATAAACACACACATGTACATGTGTACATAAGAGAGGAACCGTGGAAGAATATAAACCAGTTTTTTAGTTAGACTGAGGTAGGATTAAGTTTGAGTTTTATACCAAATGCTAGTTAGGACAAATTGGAACAATTACTTAACTTTTCTCAGGTGGTTAGCTCATTTACAAAATTGATGTTAAGTATCCTCAAGATATTTGAGAAGATTAATGCAATGTAATGAAATGTCTAATATAAAGTGCTGAGTATAGGTCAGAATGGCATCCGACTGGGGCACTAATCAATAAGGAGAGCTCACACGTCACTGGAATTCATCAGAAATGTAGTACAAGTTAATTTGAGTTCCCAGGAAAAAAGGTTCCTTGTGTAACATTCGTGCTGTTCCAATTCCCACAGAAGTAGACAGCGCCCTCAAGTGGAAAATTTAAAACTCACACAGTCAACCCATTCTGGGCGAGATGCATGAGAACGTCCCAGGTTAAACAAAGACTAGACAGCTGACATCGCCCCAGTCATTTCTGAAAATCAGAAGCACAGGGTTGTGCGGCGCAGTGCTGTTTTCCAAGGGCAAGTGTATTTTTGTATCATCTAAATTCTAACTCTTTAAAAAAAAGAGAGGTTTCATTTTCAGAGGCTGGATGCCACTCGTTGTTGAACTGAGGTGGATGTGTCATTCCCTAATTTGTAATCTACCTTCCTCCCGACCCAGCGACCTTATGAGCTAAGTGTTAGTGTTATTGCCATCCCATGTGTCAGATGAGGAGACGGGGACATTAAAAAGTCAGCTATGTCACTCAAGATCAAACAGGAAGGAGCCGAATCAAGAGAAAGCCTTGGACCTTGTTCTTAGCTTTGATGTCACCCAGTAAATTTGGTGATTCAGAAAATCAGAAAACTGGACAAAGAGCAAATACCCTGGAAGAGTAGCAAATGTTTTGCTAACAGAAAAGACAGATAAAAGAAAGTTCAAGTATAGTCGAAATAAAACTTGAAGCTTCCACGCCTCTGTCCAAGTGAGCCGTTCCTTTCTTTGCAGTATGAGTGAGCAGTACAGTGCAGCGAGACAATTTCCAATGAGTAAAATGCTGCGGTAATTAGTTTGTGGAATGAATCCCTTATTTTGGAGCATACACATTCAATTTTTATTGACAGGAAACAAGTTTCTAACTGCCAAACATTAAATAAATATTATATATATTTTAAAACATTAGATTTAAAAGACTCCATATTAATAGCCTGACTGTGCACTAGAATTCCTGCTTAGGAGCTGGGACTCATGAAGTGTTTGGTAAATGTTGGTTTCCTGCTGCCTGCTACTTTCCTCTAAGGTAATTTCTGTATTTATCTATATAGCCCAGGATACTCTTTTGTGCATGTTGCTTACTGAATTAAAAAATCAATTAACACTTATGCATGAATTAAGGACCTCTTTTTAATTGTTTAGCTGCTATACTCCTGGGAATATGTTGAACACTGACGGCTCTCTCTTGCTATGGGAAAGAAAGACAGGGGAGAAATATTTTTTGCTTGTTCAGATCCATCACCAGAGAAACAGTGAGACTTGAATAAGCACAAACGTAATTTCATGACTTCAGCGATCAACTTGTTCAACAGCATTAAAATTAGTACAGTCTAATGATGATCCAAATCACTCTCATATATCAGAGACAGTATTTTTGTATTGGATAAATAAAATATTTTCCTCTTTATTGTCCTTAAAATGTCTTAAATCCCAGAAAAAATTTTAAAAGATAATGCAATGTACCTACACCTCTTGAATTAAGTAAAACTGACATTTTGTCATATTTCTTAAGATGTTTAAGAAACAAAACATTAGAGATTATGTTCAAGCACCTATGTTACCCTCTCCACTCCCATTCCTCTCCAATGCTACTCAGAGTAATTAACATGATTTCTTTACTATAGCCAGTCCACGTGTTTGTACTTTTACTAGGTATCTGTCATAAACAATCCATAGCATGCTCTGAATTTTTAGTTTAATTTCATGAATGGAGTTATAGGACTACATATAATCCTTTCATTTTTTAATTAAGTATTTTGTCTTGAGATTTAACCATGTTGATACTGAAGATTCAACTAGTTGACTCTAACTGCTATGTGATGGTTTACGTCTTCTGTGGTTATTTGGCCAGTTTCCTTGTCTCATAGCATTTATATATCCTGGATAGTTATCCTCTGTGTGTTGTATCTGCAATTTGTTATTTATATTCAGTAATTTAAGTATTATTTTTCAAAAAAATTAATTTTACTATATAGTTTCACTTATCTGTCTTTTGGGATGTATGTTTTGGGGATCTTGGTAAAGAAATATTTCCATATCCCTTAGATATAAAGATAATCTCATATTATCTTCAGATAATTTCCACGTTTTGTTTTCTACATCTGGGCCTTTATTCTACCTGGGATTTATTTCTGCAGTGAGGTTGTACCAGATATGTTCCTTTATAGCTTCAGATCAACCAGCCCCTGTCTCCGTTAGTCTCTGTGTCCTAAGAGGTGGATCTGTGTGGGCACTTCAACCGCCATCTTTGTCTCCGGCTTCTACTTGGGTGTACTCAGTGAGTCTCAGTGGGAAATCTGAAGGAAGAGGAGAGTAAGTTTATGATTCTATGCAAGGGGGGACACATTGGAAGAAAAGTGACAAAATGTTTATCAACGCATCTCATGGTTTGGAAGTTATACGTTTCATCATTATTCCTTGGTGATAACTGTAAGGCTTTCAACTTGCATACTTAGGAAAATATTTTTTTCTAATAAGCCCTCAAATTACTCAGCATCTGTTTTTCTCCCCCACAAAAAGACAAGAATATTAACAAGTTTTAACTACCCACAAATACACATTCGTCCAATAAAATTTTCTATTTTTGTCTAAATCCATAGTCCCATATTCATTTTTTAAAAAGTAAATATACAGTAGTTAATAACATTTATTGACATTTTAACACTGTCTTTATTATTATTATTGTTGTTGCTCAAGTACAGTTGTCTCCATCTTTACCCCACTATGGCCCCCCGCCCCACCCATCCCCGCCTCCCACCCTGGGACCTACCCTTTTGGCTTTGTCCGTGTGTCCTTTATACATGTTCCTTGACGGCCCTTCCCCCTTTATCCCTCTCCCTGCTCCCCTCTGGTTACTGTCAGTTTGTTCTTTATTTCAGTGTCTCTGGTTATATTTTGCTTACTTGTTTATTTTTATCACTTCTTTGTTTATTGTTTTCTCTTTCTTCCCCCACCTCATCACTAAAAATGTCTTAACTATTATTTCTTCCATACAATTTCTTCAATCTGCTGTGAGAGCTCCTACAGCACATATGTTGGGACCTCTCAATCTATTTCACACCATCATTTTAAAGATCCACTTATCTTTTTCCTCTCCTTATCTCTCTGTGCTAGGTTACAGATGAACTCCTCAGAATAATTTTCTGATTAGCTAATTCTTTTCTCAATTATTTTTATCCCTTGAATTTTAATTTTTTTTTTGTCGTATCCACCTTTTTTTTAGAAATACATATCAGTCTGACATGGTCTCATAAATTAATTTCCTTTCAACTAATACTTCTAGTTTTATACCTTTTAGGCTCTGAAACATTTGTTTTAAAGTCATCTCCAAATTATTCTGTAATTTGAATTTCATGGACATATGCTCATGTCCCAACTATTTCTTGCAATGGCTTTCTTGAAAGTAGATTTCCTCATGTGTATTAAAATTTTAATTTGCATACCTATCTTTAGTGATAGTTCACTTTTCTCCCTTTCTTACTCTCTGTGTGCACGCTTCCCTATCTAACAGTTTTTTCTTGTCTACGTGGCACCCTCAAGACCTCCAGCCCACAACCACACACTGTATTGGCACCTCAAGGCTCCCATTTCACATTAATATTAGAATGATATCAAAGGCCCTGGTAGAGCATGATCCAGATTCTGATCAAACAACTGTTTTCCCTCTCCGATCATCTCCACCAAGATATAACCCTAGGCAACTGTAGCAACCTTTTTTACCTGCTTTCTTTGCCAGAGAACTCCAGCCACATTCTCTAACTTCCATTCATCAGTGATTTTTCCAACTACCCCTGAACAGAAGGCAATATTGGCTTCCATGAGTCCCAAGTAGACAAGCTCCTATTGCCTTTGACCATTTGGATTCCTTAAGTCCAAGAGACATGCGCCTTTGCCCTTGTGTTTACTACTGTTAGTTACTATTCTATTTCTTGCCTATAGAAATATTATCTTGTTTTTTAGCAAAGCCATGCCTTTTCAATTTTTAAATAAATGTATTTGTATCTATCATAGCTATGTATGTTCAACATGAAGGGTAAACTGGTTTAACTGTGAATTCACAGCTGCTTCTTGCCATGCTGCATTTTAATCAAAATTATCATAATGTAATAAAGCCATCGTGTGTCCCATCCATGGAAATAACCATGAGTCTCTACACTGGCCCCTAAAGTAAAGACTAAAAGGCCTAAAAATTATAATATTTCTACAAAGTGTTAAATATATGTTAGAAAATATAAATTTTCAAAGCAAAAGATCAGTAAATTATCAATTATGGAATATAACACATGAACCCACGTATCTGCTTTAGTTTTAAAAGTTTGAAAGAAAATGGCACAAACTCAGAAATTCAACAGTCACCAAATCATACTATTCCTGATTATTTAATTTACATTAGTTCATTATTTAATTTAAATTAGTAACATTTTCTACATGGTGGGAAAGTTGTATGTATATGTATGTATTTTGCCAAAATAGTGAGACAGAAAAATACAGTAATAGCTGACAACTTTAACATCCTACTCTCAGCAACTTGCAGAACTACTAGACAAAAAATCAGTAAAGATATAGAAGTACTGGACAACACAACCAACCAAAAGTGTCTAATTGACATAAGAAGAACACACCACTAAACAACATACAACACACATTTTTTTCAAGCACCAATAGATGAACCTGAATACTAAAAACCATGAATATAAAAAAAACCCACCAACAACATAAAGCTGAAGCAGTAGCCACAATTTTTTGACCTACAGAGCTCTTTGGCATTAACTAATAGGCCATTGTGTATCTAGGACTGAAATAGGTTGGTAAACCTCCTAAAGTCATACTTGATTTGTGCAACTGGAAAGCTTCTAAGTCTGGTGAAACTCTTTCTTCAGTCACCATAATAGTCATTGGCACCTCAACAAATACCTGGACTTGAATCTGTTTATAGACCCAGAGGCTCTTACAAAAATTGAGGATGAGTTCTCTTGAGTACAAACGATGCTACACTTTTAAAAATTTCAACAACAAATTTTCCTCCTGAATTTCCCCAAATGAACCTGAACTAATTTACCAGGTGCCTGTACATTGGGAAAAGAGAAAGAATCTTGTGTTTCAGGGTTTAGTGGGTGATGGATATTCCTTTGGAACCTAAACTGCCACTGATCCACCAGGCTGGATAGGATTTAAAACAGGGAATGAAGTCTAATCATCAATGATTTTTTGGCCTAGGTTCATCTCATAATGAGCCCAATAGGTACCCAAAATTACCCATGTTTACTTTCTCAACTCAGGCAAGCATGATAGGAAGAGACATGCTCTGCAGCTGGTAGAATCTTCACATCGGATCTCTCACTGAGGGTGATTGTAATAGGATGTCAAATGGAGGTCTCTAGAACTTCTGCTCCCTATCAAAGTGAAACAAAGGAAATAGAACATTCCTGCAGAGACTGCCAAAGTTGAGTCACCACCAAGGACTGAGAGGGTCCTACCACATCCTCATTCAACTCATCTATTTGGCCTTTGCATAAGGCAGATGGATCTTGAAGAACAACAGTGTATTATAATAAACTTAAGTGGTAACTACATCTGCAGCTACATTTCCAGATATGGTCACTTTATTGAAACAGATCAACACTACCCTTTTATTCTAGTTTAGGACTATAAATCTCAAAAATGCTTTTCCCTGTTCTTGTTAGTAAAGGTCACCAAAAACATAATATGGTTTAGTATTCTTCTCAGGGTTCTGTCCACTCTCCAACTGTCTTCTATAGATTAGTGTGCTGGGATCTTGCTTGTGGCTCTAACCTACAGGACATCTAGCAAGCCCACTGCATAGACAATATTATGTTGATTGGCTAGTGAGCAGACAGTATCGAGTACATTAGATATCCTGTTAAGATATATGCACACCAGAGAATGGGAGAATAAACACCATAACAATTCAGGAGTGTCTCATATCTGTAAAATTTCTAGGAAGCAGTAGTTTGGTGCATGTTGAAATACCTCGTACAAAATGATGAACATGTCTCCATGTGGCACCTGCTACCTCTCAGAGATGGGCCTACAAATTTTTGTTGCAAGAGATACCTGATTTGGACATCTTACTTCAGTCTACATGCCAAGTAACCCAATTAGCTGTCAGTTTTTGATCTAGGTCAAAAGGAGGCTCTACAATGGAAACAGGCTGCTATTCAACCTGTCTGCCACTGGGGTCACCTGAGTCAGCATGTCCAATGGTGCTTGAATCATCTGTGGTAGTTGGGAATCCTAAGGGAAAGCTTTGTCAGACCCCTATAAATAAGGCACAGTGTACCTCTTAGACTTGGGAGTAAAATTATACTTTCTCTGAAGATAATTACTCATTTGATAAATAGCTTCTGCCTTGTTCCTGGGTACCAGTAGAGGCCTAACACTTAATATTGGCTATTAAACAACCATGTGGTCTTATATAATGAGCAGGAAGTCATCTGACCCACTGAGCCCTCTGTAGTGGTATTCAGTCAAGTGAAGGTGACAGGTTTTTCTCCCCAAGTTCTGAAGTCACAAATAAGTTGCATGAAAGTGGCTCAAATTTTCATGGCCATGCTCCTGCTCCTGCCACATCCGGCTCTCGCTCTCTCTTTCCCTGTATGACAGCAGAATGAGGAAGAACAGTTTGGTCTTTGTTCACACACAGTTCCACATACTTACCTGGGATTTTCTAAAGTGTACAGCTGAGGCACTGCAAGTGTGGCTCTGAAGGACCGCAGTGAGTAAGGTCTTTCCAATGGGAAGAACTTTATGATGTGCACCTAATCATCTTCTCCTGGAAGGATAGATGGATAGAGGCACATATCTAAGGTGAGTCATGAGCAGTGGCTAAGTTTGGGTGGATGGTCAGCCACTTGGAAGAAACATGACAGAGAGGAAGT
>VMDR010029438.1:0-12742 GCA_007922815.1 Macrotus californicus | reverse complement strand
GCCCGGGCCGCAGCCGCCACCTCTCCCGGCCAGCCGCGCCTTTCCCGGATCCGCCAGCCGCCGCCCCGCCACGCGAGTCCTCTCCGCCCCTCCTACCGGTCTGGATGTATGTTTCTTAATTTCTTGGTTGTCGGACTTCCATACGGTTCGATTTTCTGTCAGTTCTGGTTGTTTTTTCTTTTAAAATTTGTTGTTGTCCATCTTTTGGTTGTGCGAGGAGGCACAGGGTGTCTACCTATGCCTCCATCTTGGCCGGAAGTCCTGCATACAGTAATTTTTATGACTGTTTGAATAAATAGTCTAAATAGTTCATTAGGAAAAAACTAGGAAAGTCTAGCTTTTGAGGCCACCTTTCCTTCAAAGATAAGGAAGAGGGCACTGACAATTTGTATTTTTTACTTTATACTCGTTAGCCTTGTTATGACTCTGTGATGTTACTATTTTCATTTTACTTATTTAACCACATCCCTACATGTGAACGGAAATCCTCGATGGTCATTCTTGGCTACCCTTTAGGTCTCAGGAATCTCATGTCTCCTTTCTTGAAGGAGAAATTCCGTCTTCCTACTTCTCCTTTGCTTCTGTCTTGTAGTTAGGAGCTTACAAGCAAGGCCAGCGGTTGCAGTGGTTATTTGTGGTTTGATTTACTTCCTTTTTCCCTCAGGAGTTTTTGCTTATGATTCAAATCTGATTTCTTTGGGTGTACTTTATTTTAGAAGGTAACTGAAGGTACATGTGGATTGGCCTGGACCACATTTTTTCATGGATGGAAATGGAGTAGAAGAACACGGATAAGTGCTTCATTTACCTATATCTTTATGGATCTTAGAATTTTCTGCCAATTTCCATGAGCAATTAACAATAGCTTGTGAGTAGCCAGAGTAGGTGTCTCATAGCCTGTGCAGTCTGCTCGTGGGAGGGAAGCCTAGAAAAGAAATATAAAATAGATCCTACCCAAGAGTTGTGGGTTCTAGTCTTTCTCCTCACACCACCGACTGTCACCCACTCTCATTCACAGTGTGTTCCTGAGGAGGGTGTTAGGACTTTAATGTACAGAAGTTAACATGTGGTTTGTATATTCCCAGAGAACTAAGTTATGTCTGTGTTTATGTTCACCTGTCCTGCAGTGTACATATATCTTTAAAACAACATTAAAAATATGTTAAACTGAAATGTAGATAATTTTTAGAAAGCAGTAATTTTGAAGCTCAAGTTTTGCTTTTGTCAGTAATAGAACTATCTATAATCAATAAAATATATTTTTAATACTATTAGAAGTAAAACATTATCAATGATGGTTTTGGAAGGGGCAGAGCAGAAACTCATGATGTAGAGTTTGATTTTTTCTTGCTCTTTTTTTCTAAATTAAGGAATTAGCTACCCTATCTTGATAAATGGTTCTGTAGAAAATATATACCCGTGAACAAACCCATGAGCTCACACCATGCCATGTTTGAGTTACTGGTATGTTTTTCTGATGCTAGTTTTTAATTTCATATTTTTGTGATCTTAAATTTTTTTCTCACTTTTTCCTTCTTCACTTTTTCCCTCTTAACCTCTGCACACTGAGCTGATCAGCTTGTGTCCTGTGATTGACCGTGAGTCCTCACTTCTATGTACTTAGTTATGCCCTTCTGTGTCTCAGTTTTATTATCAGTATCAGCACTTGTGTTCTCCCATTCATACTCACTTTTAGAAACTGGTAATAAGTAAATGTGGACACAGTATTTAAATAATTACACAAGTCATTGTTGGTTGGAGTTGTTGATGCCTTTGCTCTATGGTGATGAAGTCATGGGATATGCATGGTCACCAGCTAATGCATGGATGTCTCAACCAGGCTCAGAAAAAGTGGTCTGAACATGTCTCCTTTTAATGTTCAAGTGCTGATTGCATGGAAGTAACACTCTGGAGTAGTGGAGTGCCCCAAAATAGTGCTATGAGCTTCGTTAAGTTGAATCTTTTCTGGGTCTGTTTCCTCGTCTGCAAGATGATTACATTGGTCCTGTGGTCCTCAAGATTCTTTTTTGATGTGATATGTGATTCTACTTGGGATATTCAGATCCTTACACAGAAATGAGTATTCTTTCTTAGGTACGATTTAAACAGGTTTCTTGTATTTACCTCTTTTTTTTTTTTTTTCCCAGCCAGGTACAGATTGAAAACTGGGATTTATTATTATTATTTTTTTACCTTTTTCTTAACTCAAATAATTGAAGGCAGCTTACAGCAAGGGTGTAAGTTTATGATAAAACGTAAAAATAAAGAGGACAAATTAGAGAAATAGAAACAAAAGTGGAAAATAAGAACCATACAAAAATATGACAAATATGTTAACCATTTGGCCCTGCAGATGCTGAGGAGAGTAGGCAGGCGGAGAGAGTCGAGGTCACCCACAGAGGGAAGGGTAACCTCTGCTAGAGGCACTGTTACATGGACCCCGTCTGGAGTTTGTCTGTGGGAGAGGGGAGCCTTTGTCTCTCGTGCTGTGCCCCACAATTCTCATTCCTCTCCTGAAGACTGTGGTGTTATGTTTACCCTTTAAGAGCTTCAAAATGAAATTCACCTCCCTAGCCCCTTTGAGAGAATGAGAAATAGTTTGCTGCCTCAGAGAAGCTAAGATGTGGTCCTTATGCGTGAATGAGCACCGCTGTCTTCTGAAGTGCCCTCTGCCTTCTTTGCTGCGGTCGGTCGGCGTGACTGCTCTGCCCTTCCACGCCTCTTTTTCAGAGATCTCGCCCTTTGTTTCCACGTGGGTGACTCGGTTTCAGCTCGACAAACTTACAGAAGCCACTGTGTTTTGTGTGGTGACTCCAAAGCAAATGGCCCCCAGGTCAAATTTATCTAAGTCTAAAATCGTGATTCTGAAAGGCCTGAGCAGCTGCTGCATGTGGAGATGCTGGCTGTTGTTGTGGGCAAGGACCTGGTTCCCCATGGGTGCTGTTTGCTCCCATCGCTGCAAAGGAGGGAGACATGGACATACAGGCAGTAAAGGGCGAAGAGACATCATAGGCCCAGAGAAGAAATAACAAGGATTTCTGACAGATCAAGCTGACTTGCCAGGGTGACCTGAGGTAGAGAGCAAATCTTTTCATGTTCAGAGTAGCTGCCTGGCCTCCTGCCTCTGTCTCGAGTAACCTGTGGTGTCCGCATACACCTGCTTCCCTATTCTGCTGCCTGGAGAGCTAAGTGTTGGCAGTTGAGCTTGTGGCTAGGGAGAAGGCAGTGTATTGTTAGAGCCGGTGGGCAGTGCATCTCCTGGAAGCCTCCGTCCATATTGAAGGCCATGCTATGCCAAATGATGCACCCTGCTCAACTTTGGGAAGCAGTACGATGACAGGGAGTGATATTGTTCTGGGTGAACTGAAAATTATTCATTACCAACCCAATTCAGTGGGAAAACTCTGGTCTTAGGAGATGGATCTGGGCTTCTGATTCTTACCACTACCCCTTTTTGTGCTATGGGACTGTGGAACCTCATTTTCCTTTTCTATAAAGTGATACCAATTTTGAATTGTTATAATGACTAAATGAGATAGTATATGTAAAGTGCTCAGTTAGTGACTCAAAATAATAATGCTATCGTTATTATTTTTTATCATTCATTGTTCTTTCACCAGACCTTCTGCAAGAGGTCTTAGTAAAAAGATAAGCAGCTTTTAGAGATGTTCTTTCTTCTGTGCTATAAAGGTGAAAAAGGTTAAAGGCAAGGTGCCGTTTCGACGTTTAAAAGATATTAGAGGGTGGGCGGGGCAGGGGAGAGCAACAGAGGAAAATTGGGACAACTGTAATAGAACAATTAAAAAAAGATACTAGAAAGACCCAGGACTGCATAGATTGTAAAACTGGTAGCCTACCAGAGTATGTTTGACAGGGTGTCACCTCCCCTCAGGTAGACTAAATTAAGAGAGGCATCTCGACTCTACCAAAAGATCAACTCCAGAGCCCGTTAATAGCATTTACCCACAGCTTCTCAGACACACACGTGTGGAAGAGGTCCAGGTGCTCTTTGTTCAGAACAGGTCATAGAGATTTATAGAAGAGACTAATTTCAGCTTAGTGTTTGAATTCTGTGTTTGACAAGAGCAGACAATTTAATGCTGTGATGTGGCACAGGAAAGTGGCTTGAACTTTAAGCTTGTTCCTTTTTTCCCATTCTCCTACTTCTCCCTGAGATTTTCACATTTATATTAATTATCTCCACAGCTCATATTAGGTTATACAATAGAATCTGAATTTCAAATAAATGTCAAAATCAGAAAACAGGCCATAATCTTTCAACGGTAGCTCTGAACAAAATGCACTTTCTGTTTTTGGAACGTTTTGTCATATAAAGCACAGACCTCATTTTTCAAATACATTGTCACCAAAATAACCAGAAAATCTCATTAGAGACTCTTCAGGGGTGCTGGGGACTGTGGCAGGAGCAGGAGGGAGCAGTGGGCTGGCGGTGCCTGACAAGCCTGGGTCCGGTCCACCTGGCGCTGACTCCCGGGATGCCTTGTCTGTTTCTTAGCTGGACCCAAGTTTCTCATCTGGAAAGTCAGGATACTGAACCAGTTGACCTTCAGTGCCCTTTCAAGTATTCTGTTTCTCTGAGAATACGTAGGATGCATCCTCTGCATATTTTACTCAACCATTCCTGAGAATGGTACCAGCATGTTGTTAATCAGTGAGGCCCATGGCACTTGGGTGAATAAAATTTGTTATTATCTCCAGCAACGGTTGTCCGTTTGCATTTGTGTGTGTGTGTGTTTGCATCATTGGAATCTTTAATTTTGTTTTTTCTGAAATGCCAGTTTATAGATGTAAAGCTGCTGTGGTGTTATTAGGGCCTGTGCCCCGTTTCCACCTCCTGAGCATTTCCTGAGCTGCTTCCACCGAGCCCTAGGATTTGAAAACTGGAAATGCTGGGTAATATCCATACTCATCTTGAAAAGATTTTATTTGTTTTTAGAGAGAGGGGAAGTGAGGGAGAAAGAGAGGGAGAGGAACATCTATTGGTTGTCTCTCACATGTGCCCCAACTAGGGGCCGGCCTGCAACTCAGGCATGTGCCCCGACCAGGAACTGAAGCAGTGACCTTTCCCTTTCCTGGGTGATGCCCAGCCAGCGGAGCCATGCTGGTCAGAGCAACATCTGTACTCAGAAGTGACCCAATCCCACTCTTCTCTCCGGCTTATTCCTTCATTACGACAATTTTCAAAAATACAGCACAGTTTGAAAACTTTTTACAATGACCCTCTGAATAACTACCGGCTGGATGCTTAGAGTTAACATGTTGCCACGCTTCTTCCTCTATTCACTTACCAATCTAATTTTGTTTAGAGGGGTCGATTTCAAAGTAGTTTGCAGATTTTACCTGAATGCATGTAATTAATACAAGTCTTTTTATTAGGTAAAATTTACGCACAGTGAAATTACTGTTAGAGTCAGACCTCACTCCCAGCTCCCAGAAGGCCTCGTTCTGATTTCCCCCCTGCAGAGCAGCTCACTCGTTCTTCCGCCTTTCATTAGGGAGTCACACACTGCGTGCTCCTCTGGGACGGCTGCCTTTCCCTCCACACAGCGCTTCTCAGACCCATCCGTGCCATTGTGGGCAGGGCGGTGTGTGTGTGTGTCCATGTTGCGGTGTTCCCTTGTCTGCCTGTGCCCCTGTTTGTTTACCCGTTTTCTGTGGAGGGACGTTTGGGCTGTTACAAATAAAGTTACAGTGAATGTTTTAATGCAAGTCTTTTTGTGGACATCTTCTCTCGGTGAAATACCTGGGGTTGGAATTGTTGGATCATAGGGTAGATACATGTTTAGTTTATAAAACATTGCCAGAGTTTTTTTCTGAAGAGGTTGTACCATTTTACACTGTCACCAAAAATGTTTGAGAGTTCTGGGTGTCGCACATCTTTGCCAGCTTTTGGTGTTATCTTTAATTTTCGTTTTTCTATTGGGGTAATAATAATAATAATAATAATAATGGTATTTTACTGGGCTTTATTTGCATTCCCCTGCTGACTAATGCTGTCAAGAACCTTTTTATGTGCTTATCAGCCATTTGTATGTTTTCTCTGAAGTATTTGTTGAAATCTTTTGTATTTTAACTGGGATGTTTCTCTTCCTGTTATTAAATTGTAGGGATACTTTATATGTAATAGCTGTCATATTCATGTTTTGCAAATATTTCTCCCAGTCTTTTGCTTCCCTGTTCACTTTTTTAAAGATCTTTTTTTTGAAGAACAGAAAATTTTAATTTTTCACAAAAATTGTCAATATTGTTTTTCATGGTTATTGCTTTCTATGGTCTAAGAAACCTTTGTCCACTCCAAATTACAAAAATATTTGTATACATTTCCTTCTAAAAGTTTTACGTTTAGGTCATTGAAGAATCTTGAACTGATATATGTGCACCCTGTGAGGCAGGGGCTCTGTCTTTTGGCCCCCCCTCGGCAAAATCTCTGCCTCTGTTATCCTGGCAGACTGGCCAGTGTAGTGTCCTTGTGTGCTCTGTTCTTCATTTCTTTCCATTTCATTTCATTGAGTGCTTATTGTATGCTAGGCACTAGGCTTGGTATTGGGCATTTGGTTTTAAATGAAATAAATAATCCACTTCGGAGGTGATAGTTTAGTAGGGATAAATAGACATTAAGCAAATAAACACAAGTGGTTTTATATTGATAGCTGTGAAGTCCTATTTATCCTTTAAAATTCACCTTAATTCAATATTTCAGAGCCAGTATAATCCACCACCATACCAGTAGGCAGAAGGAAATCATGTGATCATATCAATTAATATAGAAAAAGCATTTGACCAAATTCAGTACTTATGCAAGATAAAAAATTCATACCAAACTAACAATAGAGGGGGACTTCCTCAACTTGATAATGGGCATCTGTAAAAATCTCTAGTTAACATCATGTTTAATGCTAAGAAACAATGTTTTCTAACAGTGGAAGAAGACAAGGATGTCTGGTTTTAACACTTATTCAGCATTGGATTGGAAGTTATAGCTGCTGAAATATGGCAAGAAAAAGAAATCAAAGCCATTCTGATTGGAAAGGAAGAAATAAAAGTATGCCTATTTGCAGATGATATAATTGTCTGCACAGAAGATTCCAAAGAATATACCCCAAACAAACTACTTTTCTAAAACTAATCAATGAGTTCTGCAAGGTCACAGGATATGATGCTAACTAAACATTTATTGCCTTTCTGTATACTAGTCACCAGTATGTGGGAACCAAAATCATCAACACTAATTATTCTCAAGATAATGAAATACTTAGGAATATATTTTACAAAACATATATAGGATCTGTAGTCTGAAAATTATAAAACGGTGTTGAAAGAAATCAAAGAAGATCTAAATAAATGGAGACACAGACTGTGCTCATAGACTGGAGGACTCAGCATACTAAGGTGTCACTGTATATATATATATTTAATGCAGTGAAAATCCCAGCAAGACTTTTGTTTTCAGTTGAAAACATCTTGGATGGAGTAGTAAAAATTATTAATCTCATTAAATTTAAATCTTTGATCACTTGTGTTTTTAGAAATATATATGTATGCACATGTGTGTCTTTGTGTATATGTATATACTTTATATTGGGTTGGCCAAAAAGTCTGTTTAGTTTTTTCCACAAAATAAAAGACATTTTTCATTTTCATCAATAAATTTATTGATTCGGGTATTTTGAGTATGTCCGCTGTCTCCCTCCTGGTATAACATTGGTTGTTCTCAGTTAATGTCTGGATTTGATCCCTGTCAACTTCAACTGGTCTACCCAATCGTGGAGCATCATTCCACGAGAAATCTCCAGCAAGAAACGTCACAAACCACTTTTGACACGTTCAGTCAGTCACAGCACCTTCTCCACACTGCACAGACCTTTTTTTTGTGTTTCGGTTGCATTTTACCTGTCTTGAAATAATAAAGCATAATATGCTGAATATGTGTATTTTCTTCCATCTTCAATATTTAAATGGCTGCAGAAAAATTCACCAATTTTAATAAGTCTTTTTTTGTTTTGATGCACGCTGATATGACAGCTGTCACCATACAGTCTAACAAAGTTGTTTTGAATGAAGTTAAAGACAGCTAAGCACTACTAGAGCCATGTTATGGAAAAAACCAAATGAACTTTTTGGCCAACCCAATATAAAGTTTTTATTCTAGACTGTTTTTTGATTTACAGAAAGATTGGGAGGACAACACAAAAGAGTTTCTATGTATCTCACACCCAGTTTTCCCTGTGACTAACATCTCACTGTTAAGTATGGCATATTTGTTACAACTGATGAATCAATATTGATACATTACTAACTAAAGTCCATTCTTCGGATTTCCTTTTTTTTTTTTTTTTTTTTTTTTTTTTTTTTTTTTTAACATAATGTTCTTTTTCTGTTCTAGATTCCCATCCAAGATATTATATTACATTCAGTCATTTTTGTCTTGGGCTGTAAAGTTTTACTTTTCTTGTTTTTGATGACCTTCACAGTTTTGAAGAGCGCCTTATCAGGTATTTTGTGACTCTCTCTCAAGTGGGATTTGTGTAGTGTTTTTCTTATGATTAGTCTAGGGTGATATGTTTTTTGGAGAACACCCACAGTGGTAAATGGTCATTTTCGTGGGTATATTATATCATGGGCACATATTACCAACATAGCTTATTACTATAGATGCTGACTTTGCTCACCTGGGTGAGGTAGTGTTTTTCAGTTTTCTCTACTGAAAATGGATTCTTTTTTTTAGAGGACATTTTATTGATTATACCATTACAGTTGTCCCATTTTTTCCCCTTTTTTGCCTCCACCCCGCACCTCCCTCCCGCCTTCATTCCTCCCCTTAGTTCACGTCCATGGGTCATACACATACGTTCTTTGGCTTCTCCATTTCCTATACTATTCTTAACCTCCCCCTATTTTGTGCCTGCCATTTATGCTTCTCATTCCCTGTTCCTTTCCCCCATTCTCCCTCTCCCCCTCCCCACTGATAGTCCTCTACATGATCTCCATTCGTGTGATTCTGTTCTTGTTCTAGTTGTTTGCTTACTTTGTTTTTGTTTTAGGTTCAGTTTTTGATAATTGTGAATTTATTGTCATTTTACTGCTCGTAGTTTTGATCTTCTTTTTCTTATATAAGTCCCTGTAACATTTACTAAAATAAGGGCTGAGTGATGATGAACTCCTTTAACTTGACCTTATCTGGGAAGCACTTTATCTGCCCTTCCATTCTAAACCATAGCTTTGCTCTGGATAGAGTAATCTTGGATGTAGGTCCTTGGCTTTCATGACTTGGAATACTTCTTGCCAGCCCCTTCTTGCCTGTAAGGTTTCTTTTGAGAAATCAGCTGACAGTCTGATGGGCACTCCTTCGTAGGTAACTGTCTCCTTTTCTCTTGCTGCTTTTAAGATTCTCTCTTTATCTTTCATCTTGGGTAATGTAATTATGATGTGCCTTGGTGTGTTCCTCCTTAGGTCCAACTTCTTTGGGACTCTGAGCTTCCTGGACTTCCTGGAAGTCTGTTTCCTTTGCCAGATTGGGGAAGTTCTCCATTATTTTTTCCAATAAGTTTTCAATTTCCTGCTCTTCCTTTACACCTTCTGGCACCCCTATGATATGGATGTTGGAATGTTTAAAGTTGTCCTGGAGGTTCCTCAGCCTCTCCTCATTTTTTTGAATTCTTGTTTCTTTATTTTGTTCTGGTTGAAGGTTTGTTTCTTCCTCCTGCTCCAAACTGTTGATTTGAGTCCCAGTTTTCTTCCCTTCACTGTTGGCTCCTTGTGTATTTTTCTTTATTTCACTTTACATAGCCTTCACTTTTTCTCTATTTTGTGATCATACTCAACCATATCTGTGAGCATCCTGATTACAAGTATTTTGAACTCTGCATTAGACTCATTGTCTGTCTCCTTGTTGCTTAGTTGTATTTTTTTCTGGAGCTTTGATCTGTTCTTTCATTTGGGCCATATTTTTTTGTCCCGATGTTCCTGTTACTTAGTAAGGGGTGGAGTCTTAGGTATTTGCCAGGGCGGGGCCCCCACGTGGATGCCTTGTGGCGCTGTATTTGGGGAGGGGTCAAAGAGGGAAGAGTGCCGTTTGCTTAGCTCTTAGCTGGCTTTCAGTCACTTCCTCCGCTACCAAAAAGTGAATTGGGCCCTTCTGGTGCTCATTCCCTGGGTGGGTGGGTTTGTGTACGTTCAAGGACCCTGTGGGTCTCTCCAGCAAACTCTCCTGTGAAGCTGGGAGTTTTTCCCGCTGCCACAATCCCCACAGGTTATTATAGCCAGAGGTTTGGAGGCTTTCTTTTCCCACACTGGAACCCTGGGTTGTGCAGTCTGTCTTGCTCCCCAGTTGTTCCTCCTGGTTTATCCACACACAAATGTGGGACCACCAGGTCCTCCAGCTTCCGTCTTGTCACGCGCCCTCTCCACCCCTCCTTCCGGTCTGGATGTGTGTTTCTTCTTTAACTTGGTTGTCAGACTTCCATACAGTTCGATTTTCTGGCAGCTCTGTTTTGTTTTTTGTTTTTAAATTTGCTGTTGTCTCTTTTTTGGTTATGTGAGGAGGCACAGTGTACCTGCCTATGCATCCATCTTGGCTGGAAGTTCTTTGTGTAAAGTAGTTCTTTTTTCCTCCTTTTCCTACGGTACTTTTTGGATCCAGCAAGGTTTTTTTCTTATACAAACTTCTAAAATTTAATTGGAAAGGTACATGTACTGGAATAGTTAAAATAATCTTGAAAAAGAATAATGTTAGTGAAATCGTTCTACCTGATGTTAAAACCTACTATAGATGCAGTAAACTAAGATAGTGTGGTATTATTGGTGGAAGGATAGACACAGAATAGAGAATAAAGAAAAAAGCAATCCCATGGAGGAAGGCTAGCCTTTGAAAAAAATGATATTGTTGCTATTGGATGTCCATTGACAAAGCAATAATTTTTGACCTAACCATCAGACTTTATGTAAAAATGAACTGAAAATGGATCACGGACTTAAATGTAAAATGTGAAACTACATGTAGACCTTTTAGAAAAAACAACTGGGGGCTCTAGAGCGCGGCAAATAGTCCTTACACTTGACACTCAAAGCATGATCCATATACTGGCTATACATGTTTGGGATTGGGGAGCATGTAAATCGTGGGTCATTACCCAGGAGAGACAATAAGTTTCAGGGAGCACCAGGACCGTGCTTGATTCACTGCATTGTATGAATTCCTCATAGCTCAGTCTCTGTCCGACTAAGAGATTGTCATTATAGGTCATTATTTATTCTGTTTTTTTCTGTGTAAGAGAAAAAAATTGGTAAATTGGACCCTAACTAATTACAGAGTTTGACTCTTCTAAAGACTCGGTTAGAGAGATGAAAAGGTAAGCTGCAGGGTTCGGACAGAGTGTTTGCAATGCACATGTTTAGTTAAAGACCAGCATTTAGAACATATATAGAACCTTCAGGCTCAATAGTAAAACAAATAAACAAAAGATAGCTCAGTTAGGAAATGGGCCAAAGCCGGGAATCAACATTTCCAAAGATGATCTACAGACAGCAAATAAACTTGTGAAGAGGTTTGACCATGATTACCATTAGGAAAATATCGGTTGAAACCACAGTGAGGTATCAGTACACATCTATCCGAATGGCTAACCTAGAAAATAGTGACAGCCCCAGATGCTGGTGAGGCTGTAGAGAAACTAGGTCACTCATACGTTAAGGTGGAGAGTCAAAAACGCAGCATCTTTGGGAAACAGTTTGGCAGTTTCTTATACAACTTAACGTACAGCTACCACGCAGCCCAGCAATTGTATTCTTGGCCCTTTATCCAGAGAAGTAAAAACATGTTCACACAAAAATCTGTACATCAATGTTTGTAGCAGCATTTTTGTTAGTAGCCAAAGCCCAGAAACAATCCAGATGTCCTTTAAAGGGTGAGTGGTAAACACGCGGTAGTGCGTCTGTACCAGGAACACTGGTCAGCAGTGAAATGGAGCCAAGCATTGATCTACACAGCAGCCGGGGTTAGTCTCCAGAGAATTGAGCTGAGGAAAAAGATCCAGTCGTAAGAGGGCCAGTGCTGTGTGATTCCATTTATGTAACATTATTAAAATTCTGGAATGGTAGGAGTGGAGAACGGATTTACTGGTTCCTGTGGGTCAAGGACGCGATGGGGGCATGGAGGCGAGGGCAGCTGTGGCATGACAGCACGGGGCCTCCTTGCAGTGATGCAGACCTTCCGTATTTTGAATGAGTCAGTGTCAGTCAGTACCCGGGTTGTGGTATTGTATTAGAGTTTTGCCAGATGTTGTCATCGGGGAGACATTGTGTAAAGAGTTCTGTTATTTATTACAACTGCATATAAATATGTAATTATCTCAAAATTAAAAGTTTAGCACTGTCTGGTGTACCTCAGTGGATTGAGTGCGGGCCTGTGAACCAGGGGGTTGCCGGTTCGATTCCCAGTCAGGGCACATGTCTGGGTTGTGGGCCAGGTCTCTGGTGGGGGGGCGTGTGAGAGGCAACCATGCATTGGTGTTTCTCTTTCTCCCTCTCTAAAAAATAGATAACATATTTTAAAAAAGTTTAGTTTAAAAATCACCTTAAAAGCTAATTCTTTTGGAGAACTAGGTTTTCTTATGTCCCCTTGTATATTTTACATTTAGTCATTTATTTACTCATTTATTAAGTTTCTACTTTCTGCGAGGTTCAGTACTAGGTTCTGAAAATACTGAAAGTGAGGACAAGTCTG
>VMDR010029437.1:0-12755 GCA_007922815.1 Macrotus californicus | reverse complement strand
AAAGAGGTGACATCCCAAACAATGGTAAAAATATTAAAAAGACAAGGATAAAATATTGTGAACAACTTCAGGGCCAAAACAAAAAATCAGCAACTTAAGTGAAAAAGACAAAGTCACTGAAAGGCACAAAATATCAAACTAATTCAAGAACATGACCTGAAAATTCCTGTATCTGTTATATAAATCAAATGTGTAGTTAAAAAACGCCAAACAAAACAAACGGAATAATAACAGTTCTTGGCCCACATACTTCACTGGTGAATTCTGCCAAGTATTTAAAGAAGACCTCTAAACAATTCTACTCACACTCTTGCAGAATATATGAGATGAGAGAATATTTCTCAACTCATTTTATGAGTCTTGCATTATCATAATTAAACTTGACATCTTTATCTTTATTACACTTAAGGAAAAATATAGAGCAATATCCCTCCAGAACAGAGAGGTGAAAATTCATAAGAAATTTCTTCTTGCAAATCAAATCCAACAACACACACACAAAAGCCATAATGCATCATAACCAGAAGGAGCCCATCCTAGCAATGCAAGTTTGGCTTAACATTCTAAAATCAATTGATGCAAAATAAATACATAAATAAAATCAATGTAATTCACTACAATAGCAGACTAAAAAGGAAAATCATCTCAGTAGATATGGAAACATATACTTTAAATTTAATATCTATTCATGATAAAACAAACAAAAATTTTTGTAGACTAGGCATGGAAGAAATTTCCTCAGCCTGATAAAGAGAGTCTAGCAAAAAGCTAGGGCTAACATCCCACTTAAGGGCAGGACACAGAATGTTTTCCCAGAAAATTCAAAACAAGCCACAGATGCCCATGCTCATCATGTGTATTTTATATTGTCCTGGAGGTCCTAATTGGTGCAATCAGGCAAGAAAAAGACATCGAAGGCATCTAAGTTTTAAAGAAAGATTTTCTGTGCAGAAAACTCCAAGAAAAAGTACAAAAGAAATTTTATAACTTATAAGTGAGTTTAACAAAGCCCTAAGATACAAATCAATATACAAAAATCAAATGTATTTCTCATGCAATGAACAATTAAAAATGGGAATTTTGGATGGAGGCATAGGTAGCTACACTTTGCTTCCTTGCACAACCAAAAGAAGGAAAACGGCAGATTTAAAAACAAAATATAACCAGAACTGGCAGAGAACTGAACAGTATGGAAGTCTGACAACCAAGGAGTTAAAGAAGAAATATTCATCCATACTGGTAGGAGGGGTAGAGATGGGCAGCCAGGGTGGAGAGGACACGTGGCAAGGCCATAGCTGGCAGACAGAGTTGTCCACATTTGTGTGCTGATAAACCTGGTGGAACAACTGGGGAGCAAGACAGACTGTGCAACCCTGGGTTCCAGTGCAGAGAAATAAAGTCTCAAAACCTCTGACTGAAAAAAATCTGTGGGGGTTGCAGTGACAGCGGGAGAAACTCCCAGACTCACAGGAGAATTCACTGGAGAGATCCACAGAGTCCTAGATAGTACACAAACCCACTCACCTGGGAATCAGCACCAGAAGGGCCCAATTTGTTCGTGGGTAGCACAGGAAGTGACTGAAAGCCAGCAGAGAGCTGAGCAAGCAGCATTGTTCCCTCTTGGGCCCCTCCCCCACATATAGAGCCACAATGTAGAGATGTGGGTTGTCCCACCCTGGTGAACACCTAAGGCTCTTACCCGCCCCTTACTATGAAACAGGTGTGCCCAGACAAAAAAATATGGCCCAAATAAACATTCAACCAGAACAGAATGAAGAAACAAGAATTCAAAAAAAATGAGGAGAGGCTTAGGAACCTCCAGGATGTCTTTAAACATTCCAATATCTGAATCATAGAGGTGCCAGAAGGAGAAGAGGAAGAGAAAGAAATTAAAAACTTATTTGAACAAATAATGAAGGAGAACTTCCCCAATCTGGCAAAGAAAATAGACTTCCAGGGAGTCCAGGAAGCTCAGAGAGTCCCAAAGAAGTTGGACCCAAGGAGGAACACACCAAGGCACATCATAATGACATTACCCAAGATGAAAGATAAAGAGAGAATCTTAAAAGCAGCAAGAGAAAAGGAGACAGTAACCTACAAAGGTGTGCCCATCAGACTGTCAGCTGATTTCTCAAAAGAAACCTTACAGGCCAGAGGGGGCTGGCAAGAAGTATTCCAAGTCATGAAAGCCAAGGACCTACATCCAAGATTACTCTCTCCAGCAAAGCTTTCATTTAGAATGGAAGGGCAGATAAAGTGCTTCCCAGATAAGGTCAAGTTCAAGGAGTTCATCATCACCAAGCCCTTATTGTATGGAATGTTAAAGGCACTTATCTAAGAAAAAGAAGATCAAAAATAGGAACAGTAAAGTCTTACAACCATCAACAACTGAACCTAAAAAAACAAAAATGAAAACGAACTCAGCAAACAACTAGAACAGGAACAGATTCACAGAAATAGAGACCACAGGGAGGGTTATCAGCAGGGTTGGGGAGGGGGTAGAATGGGGGAAAAGGTACAAGAAATAAGTAGCATAAATGGTAGGTACAAAATAGATTGGGGGGGGTGGTGGGGAGGTTAAGAATAGTATGGGAAATAGAGATGCCAAAGAACTTATATGTGTGACCCATGGGCATGAACTAAGGTGGGGAATGATGGTGGGAGGGCAGGTACAGGGTGGAGGGGAATAAAGGGGAGAAAAAAAATGGGACAACTGTAATAGCATAATCAATAAAATACATTAAAAATTGAACTTTAAATAAACAATTCAATTTCACCAAATATCAAAAATATGACACAGGAACAAATGTAACAGAACATCTACAAAACACTGCTGAATTGAGTTAAATAAGTAAGTAAAGAGATAAAACATGTTAGGGATTGGAAGATTCAGTATTACTCAATTACATACGCTTAAATGTAACTATGGATCCCTCCAAATCCCCATCAAAATCACAAAATCACAAAATCACAAAATCACAGCACGATTTTTTTTTGAATTGGTAAACTGGTTCTAAAATTTCTATGGAAATGCAGAGCACTTAGGATGCAGTTTCAGAGGAATTACTGTACCTAAATTGAAGCTTTCTGAAGCCACTATAATCAAGCCCCTGTGTTATTAGTGTAAAGAAAGACATAATAGATCAATGGAAAATAATGGAAAATGGAAAACCCATCCTCAATATATGGTCAATTGAATTTCAACAAAGATTCCAAAGCAATTCAAAAGGGAAAGAATAGTCTTTTCAACAAATGGTGCTTGAATAATTGGACATGCAGATGGAAAACAATGAAGCTCAGCCCTTACCTCACACTATATAAACAACGAATTAGAAGTGAATCATGCGCCTAAATATAACAGCAGCTAAAACTATAGAACTTCTAGATAAAAATGTAGAAAAAAGCAATTGTGACCTTGAGTGAGGTGGAGATTTCTTAGGTAAAACACAAAGAGCATGAATCACAAAAAGAAAAAAGTCATAAATGAATCTTCATAAAAATTAAAAAATTTTGCTCTCCATGAGATAGTAAAAATAAAAACTGAAGCCATGGGTCAGCAGAAAATATTTACAAAACATTGATCTGAAAAAGGATTTGTATTCAGAATATATAAAGAACCCCTACACGCAACAATAAAAAGGAAAATAAACTGACTTTAAATATTGTGGGTATAATTGTTGAGCAGACCTTTCACCTAAGAAGACACAGGGATAACATATAAAAGTATTAAAAAGAACTCAAAGCTATTTGGGGAAATATCTTTAGGGAAAAAAACAAATTAAAACTACAAAGCAAGGGTGTACATCCACTAGAATGGCTAAATTTAAAATGACTCTATAACATCAGTTCTTGGTGAAGATGTCGAGCAAATCAATACAACTTTCACACACAGCTGCTGGGGATGCAGCATGTTGCAGGCATTTGAAAATAATTCGGAAGTGTCCTACAGAAATTATATATATATATACACACCTACACCCCTTATGACCTTCTTATCCTCATTTGTTATCCAAGAGAAATAAAAACCTACCTCCATACAAAGAGCTCTATGCACAATCACAGGAAACTGAGAACAACTCAAATATCCATTAACCGGGGAGTGGGTGAACAAGCGGTGGAATGTCCACACGATGGAGTATTACTCAGCCATAAAAGGAAACATGCCTGACGTGCGTGGCAGCATTGACAAACCTCAAAGCCGTTAGCTAAAAGAAGAGACACAGACACCAAATGCTACGTGCTGATGAGTCCATTTATTACAAAGATTAAAAAAAAAACTCGTATGGGTAAGACCACTGGTTGCCTGGAGCTGGGGTTGGGACAGGGGACAGACTACAAAAGTGTATGAGGGAACTTCTTGGGGGTGATGCGTATGGTTTATCTCATGGTTGTGACTATGTACATTTGTCAAAACTTACCAAATTTTACACTAAAACTGGTGAGTTTCCTTTTATGTAAAATGTAACTTAATTAGCTTTAAAAAAAACAGCATAAATACAGAGAATATAACTGCAACATACTTCTCTTTCTCTCTAAAGATCGGGGAAGTGCAGATGAAAACAACTGTGGACATAATCTTACCACCGCCTGAGTGTCCGAAATTAAAGAGTTGCCCTGCCGAGGCCAAACACGCCGTTTGGGTGGAATCACGTTTCTCCGGGCTGCACGCAGGGAGTGGATATTCTGTCTGGCTTCCTGGCAGGTCCAGCATGGGCAGGCTTCGAGTTTGAACAACCACTTGTGCCGCCGAAGTTCTGCTGGGGACATCGGTCCTGAGTGAGTGTCAGCCGTTGTGGAGGTATAATGCGGGTGCAGGTGTGAAAACACAGTTTACGATGTGTCTTTCCATCTGGAGAGTAAGGCTCATGAGGACAAATACTTAGTCTTACGCGGTGCTCTGTTCTCGGGGCGTAGAACAGAGCACCTGCAAAAGGATCGTTCCGTGCTGTCGATGGTGTTGGTAGCAATGGCCGTGTGGCACTCACTGCGGAGCCAGAGGCACCAGCAGGGTCCCCAACAGCACTTCCTTTGGTAAAACTGTGACTGTGATGTCAGTTGCCTGGCCTCTCCCCCTAGCTGTCCTTTTCCTGAAGTTTCTTCCGAATTCCTGTCTGTTTCTTCTGTCAATCCCCAACATCCTTCTCCTGAAATCCTTTCCTGCTTAATTTAATTAGAGCCAGTTTCTGTTGTTTGCAGCCGAGACCCCTGACGATTGCAGATGCACAGCTGTTAAAATGAGTGAACCGGATCTGTGCGGATCAAAGGGACAGACCTTGAGGGCAAGAGTGAGGGAACAGCGGAGAGTTACAGGAGGGGAATGCAGTGTGGTGCCTTTCGCTGACTGTTAGACACACACCAAACAATGAGTACTGCTCACTACTGATAAATAAAAAATACGCAGTACCCGTGCTAAACACACGGATGGACAGACAGGCAACAGCTTCCAAATCCTAATGATGTCTTGGGGAAAAAGAGAGGGAAGGGCAGAGTTAGAAAGGAGAATTCTACTTGATCTCGGCTGTGTGAGTTGAAAAAGTCAGAGCAGATGTGATGATGTGTGGGTTTATTTTATTATTAGGGTGCAGTAGCTTGGACATTGATGAACTTATATTGACTTCCACCTATACCCAAATACTGTATAATCATGTAAAAGAGCACAGACATTTCCTGTCCTTGCCTGCCCGGCCTCCCCCTCTCCCCACAGTGAGCCCCAGTCCCCACTTCAGGGCCCAGGGTTCTTCCCGAGCTGGGCTTCGCACCTCCTGGGCCCAGGTCAAGGCTTCTCTCCCTCTCTGGAAAATGCGATCATTACAGTTATAGCCACGGCTGCCTCCTTTGTCAAAATAATCAAGTCTTTCATAAAAATGTTAATGGTGCTTAGTGGTAGGACATTTGCCCCCCCAAATTGGATTAAGGACATTATAAAATAGAATTGAATCTTTAATGTATAGCTTAAACCTTGTTACATTGAAGCAATATAAAGAAGTCCTTATAAATGCTATTAAATAATAGAATACAATGAATCTTTAATCTACTGTTTAAATAGTTGTTATATTCTTCAAATAAAAAAGGACAGTCTTGGTCTCACCATTTTTTAAGTAATTTCTTAGCAAAAACTACCTAAAAACTAAAAATAATATAATTAATATATGATTAACATACACATTACACATTAATATATAAATATATAAAATTAACCTATAATATGCAGTATATATTATATGTTTATATACACATATGTGTGTGTGTGTGTGTGTGTGTGTGTGTGTGTGTGTGTAGAGCGAGAGAGAAAGAGAGATTCACTGTGCTGTGTGTATAAAAATCTCATCCCCTCACAAGAGCGTCAATGCTACAAAATGGACCCTGATGCTTCCCTGAAAGGCTGAGGCTTGCGGTGGAATTAGTAAAAGCAAAGCCTTGGGTGGTGCGCATCCTTGTGTTTTCAGGACACTCGTCACTTTCCACATTTGTTCACCTTCTTTAAAATTCAAAGCTTCCAGCTACATATGGAGGCCTGGAAAGATGTCCATGTGCTAAATGGAAAGACTGATGCTCAGAAAGAACCTGCCATCAGTGGTCTCTCATTGTGTTAGGAATGAGGAAGGACAAGATTCAGGTTCCTTGGCTGTTTTTTTTTTTTCTTTTTCAGAATAATTTCACTTGATGATGTTGACTAAAGCCAGATCCCAGGCCTATGACCCCTAGGTTACTGGGACCGCTTTGCAGTTTAACTGAACAAACATTTAAGGAACATTTTTGTATATGGAAAACTCTATGTTAGGCATTGAAAAACCCAAGACAAATAAAACACCGTCCCTATGCTCATAGTGTAATGGGCAAGACAAACTCATTGGTCAGGTCGATTGAAATCGATTGAACTTTGAAAGGCTTGTATAAGATATAGACACAAGTCATTATGGGAAACTCACCCAGACAGGAAGGTCAGAAAAGCTCCTGTGGTAAAGGTCTTGCATGAGCTAAGTGCTAGTTAATGAACAGGTGTTAACCAAGATGAGAAGAGAACCCAGGACATTAAAACAGAGGGGACAACATCAACTAAGGTGTGAAATTGCATGTGGGAGCTGACATTGACAAGCATCATTATTAGAGGAAAAAAGGCAGAGTGGCAGATCGAAGGGCTGCTGGGTTTGGTTGTGGCCTGGATTCTGAAGGAACATGCTGCTACATCCCTTTCCCAAAACACCCTGGAAAACTACAGGGTGAAAAGAGAGAAAACTATAAGAAAGACCCTAGAAAAATGTTAATAAGAGGCAGTAAAGAGTATTTAAATAAGGGGAGAAATATACCATGTTCATAGACAGGGTAGCTTAATATCATAAAGATATTAATTTTACCTAAATTGATCTGTCTATTTCATGTGGTTCCAGTTATGGAATTTGAAAAGTGATATCTAAAATATATACCAGAGAATAGAGATTAAAACTCTAAGCTTAGCCAGGACCCTTCTGAAGGAGAAAACTAGGCAGTGGTGACACCAGATATTAGCATCGATTATGAAACTATAGACATAACAGGAGTGTGGAAACAGAACAGAGGAAGACACACTAACCAATGGGATGGAAGGGAGAAATCTGTCTACATGTGCAAGGGATTTTGGTACACATCAGAGTAGCATGTGAGATGACAGAGTAGAGAAAAGACTTAAAAATCAGTTGGAAAAGCAGTTATCCATATGTAAACATGGAGTATTGGACCCCTACCTCATGCCGTGTACAAAAATTAATTCTAGATGGATTAAAGTCTCAAATAAAAAACAAAACACTAAAAATCTGTGTCAAAAAATAAGTGGGAACATGCTTTAGATCTTGAGAATTGAATAGACCTCTAAACAAGACACCAAAGTATTGACAAAGGATAAAAACTTCAACTTACTAAAATTAACCACACCAGCATTTAAAAAAAATGAAAAGACAATTTGTAAACCAGGAGAAGATATTCTGAATACACATACCTAATGAAGGGTTAACATAAAAATCAAGTAATCGTTTCAAAAAATGGGCAAAATACACACAAATAAAAAGGTCATAAACATATAAGGAAATGTTCAACATGCTTGGTGATAGGAAACTTTAAATTAAGACCACAAAGACGTACTTTATATAGTTTTGGTTGGCAATAGTTTAAGAGTTTGAAAACTCCAAATGGTGTATTATAGAATTGATAGGATCTTCTATATGTCACTGGTCAGAGGGAAAACTGATGCAGATACTTTGAAAATCAACTTGGCATTTACCTCTTAAAGTTGAGTCTTCACAAGACTAGTAGGTGCAGTAATTCTTTTTCTAGGAATATTCTTAGAAAACATTCTCACACATATACAGTGACAGACATACGAAGCATACTGTAGCTGCACTGCTCCCAGTTGCAAAACTTTAGGAGTCACAGCATTGCCTTCCAGTGGGAGATTCAAAGAACAGACTATGGTATAGTCACAAAACGAAATACTAGACAGCAATGAGAATGAACCACAATGGTTCATTACTAAAGGCTGAATATCAGCAATAAGATATTTCATGGAAAAAGTCCAAAATATGTTTAGCAGCATGACACCTTTTAAATAATGTTTAAAATCAGCAAATTAAAAGGACTTTTTAGGAATACACATAGAAGTTCTAAATCTATGAAACAAAGAACAAGTTTGTGATAAACAGAGGTCGCTGGTCACCGTGGGGAGGCGGAGGTAGAGAAGTGGACAGTGAATGGAGACATATGATTACAGGAGCTTATTGTGAAAAACCAGCCTTCATTTGGAAAGGTGGGTTTATGGTTGTATGATTTAAAAGAAAGGAAGGGAAGAAAGAAGGAACAAAGGAAGGAAGAAAGGGGGGAGGAAAGAAGATAGGAAGGAAAAAAGGAAGAAGGGACAGAAGGAAGGAGGGAAGGGTACAAAGCATTAGAAACACTGAACATAAAAGAGGTTGTGACTTGCCCAAGGGCACTCTCAAATATACAGAATAATTTCGATAATAAACATTATTTCACTTCCTTTTCTTGGCTTCTGGATCACCACACTCCTTGGTTTACAGGCTTTTTCAGTGGCCCCTTCTCCGTCTCCTGTTTTGCCCACTTTTCTTGCTCTCTACGTGCTGACATGTCCTTCAGCTCTCACACTTGTATCTACACTGACAGCCTAGGCCATCTCATCTAATCTCGTGACTGTAAACACCACCCATAGCTCTCTGGTGGCCGAACATACATACAGGGACCCATGGGTCTAACTGTCTACTCCACACCCCATTCACCTGCCTAAGGAGTCTCTCAAAGTTGACAAAGTCAAAACTGGACTCTTAATTTCCCTTTCCAACACACCCCAATACACCATCCATGCTCAGTAATGCTCAGCCCCAAACCTGGATGTTATCCTCTGGTCTGTCTTTTCCTGGTGACCATGTGTTTAATCCACCCACAAATCCTGTCACTGGTCTCTCCAACTGCACCTAAGTCAATGACTTTATGGCTCCCTTCTGCACATGTGTGCAGAGAACTGTCATCGGTGCTCACCGGAATTATTGCAATAGATTCCTCACCGTTCCCCTACGTGCACTCTTGTATTTTAATGCACGGGGGCCAGCAGGATATTAAAAAAAACCCCACAAAATAACTCAACGTATCATGCTTCAGCTATTTCTAGGAGCTTAATTCGGAGCTAGAACAAATCCCAAACTCTCAGGATATATACTCCCCACCTTCGTCTTTCTCATCAGCTGCTAAGCTCTCCCTTACTTTCTCTGTGCTTGAACCGTGGCTTCCTTGCTGTTTCATAAACTCACTCAACTCTCCCTTCGGATCCTTTGCGTTGGCTCTGGGGAACATTCTCCTCTCAGCTCATGCTTGGACTTGCTTTCACGAACCCCCTTAACCTAAAACACACACACAACCCCATCATGCTCCAGTCTTTTCTCTGGCTTTATTTTTTTCTTATGTTTTTTTTTATGGCATTTAAACTTCAGTGTTTATTGCTTCCTGGTTAACTGTATTTCCCTCCAAATGGAACAGAAGTCCCATGGGAGCAGGAGATTCATCTGTCACGTGCACTGTGCTGTCTCTGGTGACTGGGACCCTGCCCAGACACTTTTTGTTCTGGATTATGAATAAATGAATGAATGGCCTCACAGAAACTTTTCCAGAGAGCTTTTCTTATTACCTGCATTTTACAAATGGAATACTGAGACATCCGTTTAGCAATTTGGTGAAATCCAAGTAGGCACTAAGACGTAGAACCAAGACTCAGCCAAAAGCAGGTTGACCAATTCTCTGCACAGGAGCCAAGAGGATGTTTAAAAAACACAATAATAACTCAACATATCATGCTTCAACATTTCTAGGAGCTCATGGACTTAATTTTTCTGTTAGATTTCATCTTGATCCGTGGAGGCCTACACGAAGGACCCGCTGACATGGATGGAGAAGAACCATATATAGTTAAAATATTGCTTCATGCTTCAGAACTGCCTGTCAGACTTGAAGAAATAATTTAAGCAGGGCTCCTCATTAATTCTTACTTATACAATTAATTTGCTTAGTAAACTCTTATTAGAGAAACATTAATATGAATAACTATCTGAGTTCTTTCCGACTTTGGACAGGTGGTTTTAAATTGATCAGGTTTCAGCTGATGTTTAGTGTCATCAGTGACTGAAAAACTCAACACAAATCCTATTTGATCAAGTGGTGAAACTCTGGTGATGGTGGGATGAGGTATAGCACCTGGAGATGTAATTTGTGGATGGCCGACCTCAACTCTGAGAGGCAGCTAAGGTAGCTGCTGATCATTATATTCTTTGATAAAAATGAATATAAATGAATCTTTTCTGTTTCTCAAAGTAATACATGTTGATTTTTAAAAAGTTGGAAAAAGCACAAAGGTACAGAGATGACAATTTAGTCTGGGGGGAGCATTGACAATTGTGTATATAAACGTATCAGCCTCATCACGCGGACATCGATGATACGTAGTTCTGTGCCCTGCTTGTCTCACTTTGTGTCAATCATAACCATTTTTCTAGGTGAACAAATACCACAAGTGTGTGACTTTAGGTGGCTGCATAACTTCCCATAATAAAATGTCCCTATGCTTATTCACCCATTTCCCCAATGCTTGCAATGTCGAGAGCTGCTTTGTGTGTGTGGAGAACATGGCAAGGAACAACCTCTTCTATAAATCTTTGCTTGCACCTCTGATGATTTCCTGTTACTGAAAGGTGATTCCAAGTGACTAAAAGGAGGCTCACAGGGATGACATCAGAGCTATTTAAAAACACACATCACTGGTGTGAAGGCTGTCTTCTCTTCAACTCACAGGGAAGAGGTGTTGGATGTTCCATAAATGTTTATACTGGGTTATGTATTTTCTAACTTGTCAATGAATTGCCCACCATGAGGGGAAAATCTAGTGGCTGTTTCAGAGTAAAACTATAAATCTATGGATTGACACACGTTTGTCCCTTAATTGCTCCTCTGTCTAGCTGTCCATAGACACACGAAGACCTTTTGTGGAGCAGGTTTTATGGGTCCGTGTTGAATGGTCCAGTCTGGTATGTGTCCAGAAAGCTGGATGATGATAGGAGGTAGTAGCTTGTGTGTTTGTGAATGTCTAATTTTGTGAAATGTAAAAATTGTCAATCTTAAGGTGGCCTCAAAAACTTTTCATGAAACTTTACAGGTCTATGAAATGCCCAGACCTGGGACCAACAGACCCACACACAATGAGCGGGAAGGGATTCAGTTGCATTCTGTGTTCTTGCTGCTGCCTGGGGGTTATTTGATGATGTCACACAGGAAGTATCAACACACGGCCTAGTGGTAAATGTGTTCTCAGCATGGACTCCACACAGAAAGGGACTCTTACTCTGAAAGGGACTCTCAGTACCCCCTTTATCACCACAGCAACCACAGTGTGTTGATGACAACAGAGTCTATAGGCAGAGCAGAACATGCAGGTTACAGGGAAATCTGCCAGATCAGGCATCAGATAAAAGCCACTTCTAAGTTAGCGTTAAGCAGGCAGCCGGCATTTTTGTCCAGCGTATTGGAAGGAAGCAGAGCAAGCTGAATTTAAATTTAGCTTTGAGCATTTGCAGGTGTAAAGACTAAGAATTTAGAAGTGCAGGTAATGAAATGGGAAAGCAGTGCCAGAACTTTAACACTGTGGGGTTAGGATGGTATAAGGACACAGAAAGCACATTTGAACTTGAACTTGAACTTGAACCTGAACCCAGCCAACACACACACACACACACACACACACACACACACACACACACACACTCACAATCAGAGACATGTCAATGAGGGTTCCTTGTGTCTGTTTAGGGAGGGAACAGGGAGGAAGTTTACAAAGATCAGCTCAGTGTATAATAATTGTTTATTTTATGCCTAAGCTGATTGTGGGGGAAACTGAATTCAGTTCTGAGGGCCAAGTCATCAACTCATTATAGTTATTTTTATATGTTGGACCTACAACAAACTACTGGAGATTCACAATCTCTTATCAGCAGTACCAAAATCCAAAAAGTGCTATAAACCACATTGTTCAAAAAAATGTGTGGCCAACCCATTTGGTGCCAGACCCTGACCTGAACCGAAGTGAGGCTATTTAGAGCTGTGATCACAGCCCTCTTTGTGTGAATATTCATGTCTTTCACAGCAGAGGTAGTGGCATGTCTAATTATAGGTTGCTGCCTCAGATCCTGCTGGGGCTGCTAAGTCACCTCCAGTACGTGGATCATATCACT
>VMDR010029436.1:0-12743 GCA_007922815.1 Macrotus californicus | reverse complement strand
ATAATATGCCAGGCAGGTAGTGATGGATGAACCAAAAAAAGTTTTTTCTCTAAAATAGTAGAATTAATAGGATTATTTATTTATTTACCCCTGATGGTTTTGAAAGTTATTGGATATTTCTTACTAGTTGTTATAGTGTAAATTGTTAGGTACACTAGTCAGTGGGTGATTTGTTATATAATCACTGAAACATATAGCAAATATGTTATTAAAAGAATATACATATTTTGTTTTTTAAAATATAAATATATGTTTATATGGGTTTTGTTTGCTGGGTTGTTTTGTTTTGTTCTGGCAGCTCCTATTCAACAGCATACAAGACATGGTGGGGGTTGTGACTCTCAGTCAGCCAGCTAGAGGGGAGAACTCACTGATGAATGAGTCAACAACAACCAAAACCAAACTACAACAAAAGAGCCCACATAAACTGCATAAATGGTATTCCTAGAGCATGAAGCTCAGGAGTTCAAGGAGAATGCACCATTGAATCCCATAGGACTCCTACCACAGAAGCCACCCCACGAAGACAGTGAGTCAACACAGATCAATCTAATATGTAAAAACAAACAAAATGAGTCACCTAAAATGGGGAGACAAAGAGACATCCTCCAATCGAAAGGAAAGGAAGAATCCCCAGAAATAGTGCTAAATAAAATTGAGACAATCAATTTATCAGACATAGAATTCAAAGTAATGGTTATTAAGATGCTCAAGGAACTCTTGAAGTCATGAAAGGCAAGGACCTACATTCAAGATTACACTATCCAGCCAAGCTATCATTTAGAATGGAAGGGCAGATAAAGTGCTTCCCACATGAAGTCAAGTTCAAGGAGTTCATCATCACCAAGCCCTTATTCTATGAAATGTTAAAGAGACTTACCTAAGAAAAAGAAGATCAAAAATAGGAACAGTAAAATGACAACAAACTCACAGCTATTAACAACTGAACCTAAGACAGAAACAAAAACAAACTAAGCAAACAACTAGAACAGGAACAGAATCACAGAAATGGAGATCACATGAAGGGTTATCAGCAGGGGAGTGGGTGGGGAGAGAGGGGGAAAAGATACAGGGAATAAGCATAAATGGTAGTTAGAAAATAGACAGGGGGAGGTTAAGAATAGTATAGGAAATGTAGAAGCCAAAGAACTTTTATATATAACCCATGGACATGAACTAAAGAGGGGGAATGTGGGTGAGAGGCAGTGTGCAGAGAAGAGGGGAGTAAAGGGGGGAAGATGGGACAACTGTAACAGCATGTAAATAACAATGAAATGTATTTTTTAAAAAAAGGTTGCTCAAGGAACTCAGTGAGAACTACGAGGAACTTGGTGGGACAACATCATCATGAAAAAGGACATAGAAACTATGAATAACAACCAGGAGGAAATGGAGAATACACTAGAAGAAATTAAAAGCAGGCTACATGAAGCAGAAGAAAGAGTTAGTGAGTTGGAAGACAGGTAGAAAAAAACACCCAGACAGAGCAACAAAAGGAAAAAAGACTCAAAAAGAATGAACATAGTTTAAGGAGCTGTAGGACAACGTGAAACATAACAATATTCACATCATAGGAATACCAGAAGGAGATGAAAAGGAGCAAGAGATAGAAAATCTGTTTAAAAAGGTAATGACAGAAAACTTCCCTAACTTGATGAGGGAGAAATTCACACAAGTTCAGGAAGAACAGAGGACCCCAATTAAGATGAACCCAAAGAGGCCCACTCCAAGAGACATCATAGTTAAAGTGGCAAAATTCAAAGACAAAGAAAGAATCTTAAGACAATAAGGGAAAAACAGCTAGTTACCTACAACAGAGCTCTGATAAGTCTATCAGCTGATTTCTTAGCAGAAACTCTACAAGCCAGAAGGAAATGGCACAAATTATTCCAAGTAATGAAAAGACCTACAACTAAGACTACTTTACTCAGCAAAGCTGTGGAATGTGAAATAAGGAGCTTCCCAGACAAAAAGGCTCAAAGAGTACATATTCACCAATCCAGCATTGCAAGAGGTGCCAAAGGGACTGTTTTAAGAAGATAAAAGAGAGGAGGGGTGTGGGGAACACAGGCACAAAGGGAAAAAATGGCAATGAATAAATACCTATCAATAATAACCTTAAATGTAAATGGATTAAATGCTCCAATCAAAAGACATAGGCTAGCTGAATAGATAAGAAACACAACTCATATCACATATATGCTATTTACAAGAGACCCCCTCAGAACAAAAGATCTACACAGGCTGAAAGTGAAAGGATGGAAAAAATATTTCAAGCAATAAGACATGGAAAAAATAAGCTGGGATAGCAATATTTATATCAGACAAAATGGACTTCAAAACAAAGGCCATAACAAGAGACAAAGAGGGTCCCTGCATAATACTTCAAGGAGTTGTCCAACACGAGGACATAACTGTTATAAACATATGCGCACCCAACTTAGGAGCACCTAAATATATGAGGAAAATCTTGTAGGACTTTAAGAAAGACATCAATAGCAATACAGTTATCATGGGGGTTTTTAACACCCCACTGTCAATAATGGATAGACTGTCCAAACAAAAAAATCAACAAGGATATTGTGGCATTGAATGCTATGCTAGATCAAATGGACTTAATGAATGTATACAGAGTGTTTCACCCCAAAGAAGCAAAATATACGTTCTTTTCAAATGCACATGGATTATTTTCAAAGATAGACCAGATGGTTGGACCCAAAAGAAGCCTCAACAAATTCAAGGGAATTGAAATAATATAAAGCATCTTCTTGGATCAAAATGACTTGAAACTATAAACCAATGTCAAGGAAAAAACTCAAAAACATTCAAAACATGGATACTGAAAAACATATTATTAAATAATGAATGGGTTAACAATGAGAATAAAGAAGAAATCAAAAAGTATCTGGAAACAAATGAAAACGAAGACACAACAACCCAAAACCTATGGGACACAGTGAAGGCAGTCCTGAGAGGGAAGTTCATAGTAATACAGGCCTACCTAAAGATAGAAAATCCTCAAATAAACAACCTAACCCTATATCTAACAGAACAAGAGGAACAACAACACACAAAGCCCAGAGTGAGTAGAAAGAAGGAAATAATCAAGATCAGAGCAGAATTAAATGACATAGAACTAAAAAAATAATTCAAAGGATTAATGAATCTAGGAGCTGGCTCTTTGAAAAAATAATCAAAATTGACAAGCATTAACCTGACTCATCAAGAAAAAAAGAGAGAGGACCCAAATAAATAAAATCAGAAACAAAAGAGAAGTAACAACTGATACTACAGAAATACAAAGAATTGTAAGAAATTACTATGAACAAATACATGCCAAGAAATTGGACAACCAGAGAGAAATGGATAAATTTCTAGAAACATACAGTCTTCAAAAACTGAGTCAAGAAGAAGCAGAAAGCCTGGATAGACTGATAACAGCAAAATTGAAGCAGTAATCAAAAAACTCTTGGCACACAAAAACCCTGGACTGGAAGGCTTCACAGGTGAATTTTACTAAACATTTAAGGAAGAACTAATTCCTATTCTTCTCAAACTAGTCCAAAAAATTGAAGAAGAGTGAAGACTTCCAAACTTGTTTTTATGAGGCCAGTGTTATCCTAATCCCCAAAATGGGTAAAGACACAGAAAAGAAAAAAAAAAAAAACTATAGGTCAATATCTCTGATGAACATAGCTGCTAAAATCCTTAACAAAATATTGACAATCTAGGTCCAGCAATTCATTAAAAAGGTCATACACCATGATCAAATGGGATTTATCCCAGAGATGCAAGGATGGTACAATATTCACAAATCAATAAATGTAACACACCATATAAACAAAATGAAGGACAAAATCCACACGATCATATCAATAGATGTGGAAAAAACATTTGATAAGGAACAGCACCAATTTATGATAAAAACACTCAGCAAAATGGGAATAGAGGGAGCATTCCTCAACATAATAAAGGCCATATACAAGAAACAACATAGCCAAAGTCATTCTTAATGGGCAAAAACTAAAAGCATTGCCCTTAAGATCAGGAACAACACAAGAGTGTCCACTTTCACCATTCTTATTCAACATACTACTAGAAGTTTTAGCCATAGTGATCAGACAAGAAAAAGAAATAAAAGGCATCCAAATTGGGAAGGAGGAAGTAAAGCTATCATTATTTGCAGATGACGTGATAGTGTACATAGAAAACCTTATAGTCTCCACAAAAAACTACTCAACCTAATAAGTGAATTTGGCAGAGCAGCAGCATACAAAGTCACTATTCAGAAATTGATGGCATATTTGTACACCAACAAGGAACTATCAGAAGGAGAAACTAGGAAAAAAATCCCATTTACTATGGTAACAAGAAAAATTAAGTACCTAGGAATAAATTTAACCAAGGAGGTAAAAGATCTGTACTTGGAAAAGTAGAGAACACTGAAGGAAGAAATTGAGGAAGATACAAATAAATGGTAGCATATACTGTGTTCATGTATTAGAAGAATTAACATAATTAAAATGTCCATATTATCCAAAGCAATTTATAGATTCAATGCAATTCCTATTAAAATACCAATGGTGTACTTCACTGACCTAGAACAAACATTCTGTGGAACCAAAAAAGATCCCAAATAGCCTCAGTAATCTTGAGAAAGAAGAATAAATTGGAGAGGTCACAATACCTGATATAAAACTATACTACAAGGCCACTGTAATCAAAACAGCCTGGTACTGGCATAAGGACAGACATATAGGTCAGTGGAACAGCATAGAGAGCCCAGAAATAAACCCCTGTCTTTATGGTCGATATTTGACAAGGAGGGCAGGAGCACAAAGTGATATAAAAATGAACTTGGGAGAACTGGACTGGTACATACAAAAAAAATGAAACTAGACTACCAACTTACATCATACATCAGGATAAACTCAAAATCTATAAAAGACTTACATATAATACCTAAGTCGTAGTGGAAAACAGTCAGTAAAATTTCAGATATTCCATGTAGCAATATATTTCCTGATATATCTTCTAGGGCAAGGGAAATAAAGGAAAAAATAAACAAATGGGACTACATCAAATTAAAAAACTTCTGCACAGTTAGAGAAAGCATCATCAAAATGAAAAAAAAAACCCAACTGTATGGGAGAACATATGAGTCATTATTGACAATGTTACATCAGACAAGGATTTAATCTCCAAAATATATAAAGAACTCATCCAACTCAACACCAGGAAGACAAATAATCCAATTAAAAAATGGGCAAAGGACCTGAATAAACATTTCTCCAAGGAGGATATACAGATGGCCCATGGACATATGAATAGATGCTCAAAATCACTAGCTATTAGAGAGATATAAATTAAAACCACAATGAGATATCACCTCACACTTGTCAGAATGGCCATCATTAAGAAATCATCAAACAACAAGTGCTGGAGAGGATGTGGAGAAAAGGGAACCCTAGTGCACTGTTGGTAGGAATGCAGACTGGTGCAGCCACTGTGGAAAGCAGTATGGAATTTCCTCAAAAAACTAAAAGTGTAACTGTCTACTGACCCAGTGATTCCACTGCTGGGACTGTACCCTAAGAATCCTGAATTATCAATTGAAAAGAATCTATATACCCTGATGTTCATAGCAACATTATTTATAATAGCCAAGTGCTGGAAACAACCTAACTGCCCATCAGTAGATGAGTGGATCAAAAAATTGTGGTACATTTACACGATGGAATACTCTGTAGCAGAAAGAAAAAAGGAACTCCTACCCTTCCTGACAGCGTGAATAGAACTAGAGAGCATTATGCTAAGTGAAATAAGCCAAGCAGTGAAAGACAAATACCGTATGATCTCATCTACAAGTGGAAACTATTGAACAAAACAAACATATGAGCAAAATAGAACCATAGACATGGGAATAAAGAACAAACTGACAGCGACCAGAGGGGAGGGGAGGAGAGAGGTAATGGGAAAGGAGAAGGGTCTAGTCAAGGAATATGTATAAAGGACCCATGGACATGGACAACAGGGTAGGGATTGACTGAAGAAGCTAGGAGTATGCAGGGCAGGGTCAACAATGGAGAGAAAATTGGGACAACCATAATTGAAAAACAATAAAAAAAAGGAAGGAACTCCTACCTTTTGTGACAGCATGGATGGAACTGGAGAGCATTATGCTAAGTGAAATAAGCCAGTCTGTGAAAGATAAATACCATATGATCTCACTTATAAGAGGAATCTAATAAACAACAACAAAAAACTAATGAGCAAAAGAGCACTAGAGACATGGAAATGTAGAACTGAGTGACAGTGGCTGAGGGAACAGGGGAGGGGGGATAATGATGGAAAGAAGGGGAAGGGACTAGTCAGAGCAAGGTATGAGTGACCCATGGACATGGATAATGGTGTGGGGATTGACTGTTGGAACAGGGGGTGGGCTGGGCAGAGGAGGGCAAAGGGAGAAAATTTGGACAACTGTAATAGAATAGCAATAAATAATAATAATAATAATAAAAAGAGAAATATATATTTATTTACATTTATATATATATACTATTTTTTTTAAAGAAGAAAAGAATATAAAGATGTTTTCATGGTTTGCTTTTGTGTACAAGTCTATTAAGAGCTAAATATTTCAACTATCAACATCTTGGTAGATGATTGCAATTAAGGGCAGCCTTGAAATACTGTAATTTCATAAGTGCCTCAATTGACTAAGCAGCAGGCTTTTATTAGATGCCAGGCTTAGTAAAGTCTTGAGGAAGGTGAGTGTCAAAAAGGACTGAATCAGCTGAAAACAAACTGTGATTATTCACAAGTATTCTTGTTGTTTTGGAGATGAGACTATCATTCTTAAAATTTTCCAGAAAATCCTCCCTATGCAGCAAACCCCTGGGCAATGCTTTTGTTCATTTTTGTGAAACTCTGTGAAAGTACATTCCTTTTTGTGAAACTATTGAGAGAGAAACTAAGAAGCATCCCTGGTGAGGAAGATCTGGAGTTGGAACTGAGGTATATTCTGACTGAAAATGTCCTAGTGTTTTAAAAAATTTAAAAAAAGAATTCTCACCCAAGGATATATATTATTTTTGTTTTTAGAGAGAAAGGAAGGGTGGGGGAGGGGGGAGAGAAAGATGTGAGGGAGACACATTGATTGGCTGCCTTCTGTTGTACACCCCAACTGGGGATTGAGCCCACCACCAGGGTACGTGCCTTGATGGGGAATCGAACTAACCACCTTTTGGTCTACATGGGTATCCAACCCATAGCCTATGGGCTGCATGCTGCTCAGGATGGCTATCAATGTGGCCCAAAACAAAATCATAAATTTATTCAAAACATTATGAGGTTTTTTTGTGATTACATGTCTCAGTGTATTTAATGTGTGGACCAAGACAACTCTCTTCTTCCTCTGTGGTCCAGAGATGTGAAAAGGTGGGACACCCCTGGCAGGATGACCCTCCAACCAACTGAACCACATGGGCTGGGGATGTCCTAGTGTTTTTAAGAATAGTTCAGTTTGTTAAATGCCAGAGTTCTTACTAGGCAAAAAACAATTAATGATTAATTCTAAGCCCAGATTGGCACTTACATCTAACTAAAGTTGACTCTTTTGGGGACTGCTTTTAGACCCATACTTCTGAACAGTTCATAAGTTCCTTGCCACTGTTATAAAAAAATTAACGGGGCTTACACAGCTGGATTTCTGATTACGTGGTCCATAATTGGCCTGTGATATCTCAGCTACAGAGTTTCAGGGACAAAAATGTTTAGTGTGTGCTTTGGGCACTCGCAGAGGACTGGTGTGACAGACAGATGTAAGCAAGAATCTGAAATGTGGGCACTGTTTTGGATAGACTGAGAAAGTGCAGACATGCCATGGGAGAGAAAGGCAGAGGTGACACTCAGAGCCAGAAATGTGAACTGTGTGTGTGTGTGTGTGTGTGTGTGTGTGAATGGGGTTGAGAAAAAGGGAAGATTTTCAGCAAACATAGAGACTGTGCAGGTCGGTGCTGTATGGTAGGGCTCTTTGAGGGTTTGCAAGAGAGGTCTGTATTCAGCAAGGTTGGCAAAAAGTGGCATTGTGAATTATTGAATATACTTTGTAGGGCTGAGGAAGCAGCACCTTATTTTTACTAAACTCATCATTTCTTAGGGTTTCCATAAAAGGAGAGGAACAGAGATAGGGTGAAGCCCTGCCAATTCTCATGTATGGTGTTACTATTATTCTTTTATTTATTCAGGAATTTATTAAGTGCCTTGCTTACAGAGCTTCTTTGAGGCACTGAATTAACTGCAGGTCCTGCAACTACAGATAAAATGGACCCAGCTCCTTTTCCCAAGGAACTTACAGCCCAGTAGGTGAGGCAGACTTTAAATAAATAAGCAAAAGATCACACTGATTAGTGTAATAAATGACAATACATATAATCCCAAAAGATACAACTAAAGACTCTGACCTAGACTGAGAGGTCAGAGAAGGCTTCCCCAAAGGAATGATTATTGAATAAGATGAGAGGGGAGAGTTTCTTCACCGGGGCCACACCTGTTACAATGACCATGGGAGGATATTAACTGTTTAAGGAAATACAGGAATGCAAATAAAGAGGGGAGGGAGAGTGATGCAGGATGACAGTGGATAGATAGCTGGTGGAACAGAACATACAGATCAGATCATTCAAAGAGCATGGAGGTCATCTAAAGGTCTTTACCTTAAAGCCAATAGTAAGTTATGGAAAAGCTTATGTAAAAGAGACAGAAGGATGTGGTCATATTTGCATATTCAAAGGATCCTTCTGACCTCACTATGGAGAGCACATTAGAGGGAGACCAATTAGGAGACTGTTGTAGTCGTACAGGGAAAGGTGGTTGTCGCTTGGATAAGAGGTGATGATAATGGAGATGGGGAGGAGTAGATGGAGATGAAATTATTTAGGAGGGAAAATTAATCAGATGTAAAGAGGGGTATTTCAAAGATGATTCTCAAAGATGAACTCTAGCTCTTTGCTCTTTGTCAACAGTTAGTGGCCAGCTGGTAGACCAGAATGACCCTACAAATAAACAAGATGAAGCACCTGGAGGGGGGAGAAGAAAAACAGGAGAGTGTGATTCAAGACTATCTCTGAGACAGTATATAAATGGAGACTGGCAAACATCCTTTGGATATAACAATGTGATCATTGGTGACCTTAGCAAGTATTATTTCAGTAAAACAATGGAGGCAGGAGCCAACATGAAAGGGTCAAGGGCAAAGGGATGCAGTAAATATGGATAAGTCTAGAAACTTGGCTGAGATATGAATATGAGATAAAGGTCCATATAGGTGTGAGGGAGGGTTTATTTTTTAAATCAGAGAAACCTCAGGGTGTTTAAATTTTTATGGAGAAAGATCTGATGGGCGGGGGGGGGTGGTGAGGGAGGAAGAGAGGGAGGGAGAGAGAAAGAGAGAGAGAAGAGAGAGATTGAGATTGTGTATACTGCAGAAAGAGACCTTTCCTTAGCATTCACCAATGCTCATTGCTTCATGAAAACCTGTTCTCTGGGCAAATTCCATGGTAAGAATTTGAGACCTTTGAAGAAATAGCATTAGTGATTGTGCTTTTGCTGGGGCAGAAAAAATGTCAAGGAGAAGGAGCAACACTCTGATAATTGAAGGACTGATTTAGAATTCGAACATTCCATTGTTTGCCACTGCAGCAGAGCTTGTAATTATGCTGAGTGGGGATGTGACTTATATAGCCCTCATTCATAGTCTTTCATTTCTTGGGGTCCCTGGAACAATGATAGTGTAAGTATCCGTGCTAGTTTCTGAAGCTTGACTTACTCCATTGAAACCACAGGAAGAATGTTATTTGATTTATGAAAGGAATTAGCCAGCCATTCACCTAATTTTGAAACAGTGACAGAAATAGGAGGGAATAAGAAAGGTATTGAGCCAGAATGGTACAAACTTACAAGTTATCAAGATGCCTAAGGAAGACAAAGATTTTCTAATATTTAGAGTCATAATTCATTCAAACAAAGTTAAGAAATCAGTTTTCAAGACAATATAAGTTCACTGATGCAGACAAACTTTGGGGGTGGATATCTTTGAGAAGTTTGAACTACAGAATGTATAGAAAGTTAGGTTAGCTACTTTAAATCCTTTCTGGAATGAGAAAGGGTACAAAAAAGAAAAGGGATATTTGAAGCTACTCTATTAAAGCAAAGCATTAACATTTTTATGTAATGCACTAGTGTGACATAGTTGTGTAATAATGGTGTCAATACCCATTTAGTATCTCAGTTTCTGCAGGACAGAAGTCTGGGTGTGAGGGAGCTAGGCCTGCTGCTCAGGGTCTCACAAAACTGAGCTTAGGGCATTGGCTCTCTGGAGCTCAGGATCCTCCTGCAAGATTTCCTGTTTGTGGTTGTTAGACTGAGGCCCCTGTTTTGTTGCTGGCTGTTAGAGCCACTTTTAGCCCTTCAAGTCTGCCTGCTGTCCTGTGCCATGTGGCCTTCGGTAGGGTATCTGCTGCAGCTTTGAATCTCTCTGACTTCTGTCTCTGACCCCTAGATCCATTTTTAAAGGGCTCACCTGACTAGGCTAGACTCACCCACACTAAAGAGAAGGGGATTATATATGGTGTGCACACGAGAGAACCATCTTAGAATTGTGCCAACTGTGATTGGTTCCAATGAATAGGCGTCAATGGAGAGACTTCAGAGGTGTGGGCAGGATAAAGCAGGTAGACACGAGCAGCATCAGGACATTATTATCAGGACCTGATGAGAGTCTGGACTGCGAAGAAGCTGTGGCCCTGGGAGAAGCAACCACTGCCAGTCTTTCACTGAAGCAGGGAGCAGAGGGGAGAAATCCCCAACCTCTCTCCTCCTACCTTCTTATTTCCTGTGGGTGCCCCCATGGGCCAGCTGCACAAGGAGAAACCACGGGCTCAGAGCCTGGACCATGAAGTCTGTAGAAGTCAGCAAGGCCCGGGGAGCAGAGAAGGTTGGTGAATTGATCATCACGGTGCTCAAGAAATGGTAGCTGTTATTATTAAGGATCTCTGAATTGTGAATGTATTTATAATTCTAGAAGTGTGAAGGACTGGCTTCCCCTGTGAACATCTGGGTAGCTCTGAGAGGTAGGCGATGACATGAATGTGGGAGAAAGGAACTGGCCAGTTTATTGTGAGAACAAGCACCTCTAGCACATTTCCTTGTCTGGAGAGAGAATTGACATGTGTTTGTAGCAACTGGTACTGCAATGATGAAATTATAAAAGTTGATAATGAATAGAAACTCCTTCCATAAATATGTGCTAAAGGAGGAACATGGAATACCAACTTATGATAGTACTTTTCAAAAAGCCCATCATGGCCACAGAGATGTAAGTAGAGCACAGTGAATGTGGTCAATGATGCTGTAATAACTCTGTGTGCGGCACCAGGTGGGCCCTGGGCTTCCTGGGGGGATGACTCTGTAATCGTCTAGCCATTGTGCTGTACACCTGGAAATACACTAATATTTGACAGCAAGTGTAATTAAAAAATCAAATAACTTGTAAAAAATAAAATAAAAATATATCCACGTGAAAAATAATTAAAAAGCCATTAATATTAAAAAAGTCCAGTAGGTTCCACTGGTAAATTTTGTGCTACAAACAGGTATAAACCTGCTTTTTTAAAGGAGGAAGGCAAGAGAGTGTGTGTGTGTTTTCTTAGACCACACCGGCCAAAATATATGATTGTATTTACCACCTCCATGAAAACGGCTTACAAAACCTCTGTGTAAATTCTGCAGTCAAAGTTATAGCCTGTACAACAATCAGATTGAGCCCACAGCTATGCAATGAGAATGCAAAAAGTTAAGATTGTCTTTTTGTTATGAATTCTTTTAGCTACAATAGTAAAAGAAGTAGTATCTATAATAAACTTTGTGGAAAGAGAATTTAAAAATTTACACTAATCTTTTCTCTGGCAGAGTTTATTCTTCACTTTAATTTATAAAGAACAAGGCATTTCTGTTTTCTCTTGAAAGGGTAGTATTAGACTTCACTGAGTCTGCATGTGGAGACAGAGCGGGCAGACCGTGGATTTCCATCTCCACTGACAAGTGAACCTGGACATTAGTCATTCACGTTGAGCAGGACATGGGGAGACTCAGTATCTGATTTTCACGGGTAGCATCTCTTCTGAGTACATATTAGAAACTGAAAATAGAAGTTAGAAATCATTTCGCAGTGGATCTGCTTCTTATTCAGTATTTCCAATGCCTTTTGAGTATTCATTGGAGACCAACAGATTTAGATTTCTATCCAAATTAATAATGCACTTACTATGGTGAAAAATAAAGGAAATAACATGCTTCTCACATGTCTCTCTAAACGTGCAGTCTGATTTTAGAATGTTCAATGTCTCAGCACCTAAAATATACTTATTTTATGTTCATTTTACATTGAATACATCACCCTAATTCTCTGATTAGCGTGTCCATCATATTTACTGACACACTTTCACACGTATGCAGTGGAGAACTACAGCCAAACATTTTCCCAGCAAAATTAAAAGGTTCTGCATGTGGATATATTTTTCTAATAAATAGTGCATCAGGGACCTCAGAAGGAACTGGTGAGGTATTCTGAGGACAGAATAGAAAATCTGAAGCAGAGAGACAGTCTCATATTATGCTAATTTCATTTTTAATATCAGACCTGGAAACTTTTCTGATCTACTTTCTGCTTTCACCACCTACAT
>VMDR010029435.1:0-12741 GCA_007922815.1 Macrotus californicus | reverse complement strand
ATTTTCACTTACACAAAAAAGATGAGTAAAATTCCTTCCAAAAGACAAAATTGATGGATATATAATTAAGCTTAGGCTACTTAGGACCTGACGAAAATGTAATTTGAAAGTATTTTTAGGAAAAAAGAGAGAGGAAGGAAGGAAGGAACTTCAAAGTGTACCACTCATTATTAACAGCCATAACACCCTGCAGAATAGAAAGACTGGAACAAACCCAAATAATCCAATCTCCAAATAGCGGTTCCCAAGACCTACTGGAAATACAAATCTGAGTCTTATCAAATAGTTACTGATGCTGCATTCACTTGTCTGTTAAACACAGCAATTTTTCCTATACAGTTTACTATGAGGGCTATAAAAATCAGAATAATTCCGAAAGTCAGAATTAATAATACCTAAAAAAAAGGATTGAAGTGTAAGAAATGATTTTGGAATGCCAATTTTTGTTTGAAGGTTAATTGTTTTGTTTGGATTTATGTATGATTATATACACAAGATTACTTCTCTATTTTGACAGAAAGAAGCCAATAGAAAAAGAACAATGGCAGAATGGCCAGAGAATCTTTGGTCAGTAAAGCCAGTCCTGGAAGGAGAAGTGGATGGACGATAAAGGGCATCAAGATCAAGGGTGAGAGAAAAGAGCTGGAGTACCTAAGTGAGAAAATGATGATCCACGATTGTTAAGCAGTGGTGGGGGCGGGCGGGGGAGGAGCTAACCTTTTTAACATAATTCCCCGTATTTCAATCCATTTGTGATTAATCACAGCTGCCAATATGACCAGTCACACTGGCTCTTATTGTACTGCACTAGTATTAAAATGCTGTCTACTCACTATAAGTTATCTTGTTTGTCGTTTGGATCAGAATCAGAGCAGAAATTGAGGACCTTTTCTCTGGGGGCAGTGAGCTTTACCGCAAAACCGAGGGCATCTGAGTCTGAATTTCCCAGAGGCCAATGTATGAAGGGCTGGAAACAAACTCATCAGGACCTATTTTTAGTCAGTCTATCTCATGGCCCCAAATTTAATCTAATCACCAAGAGAGTAAATTTTATAGGTAGCTTTATTCAAGGTCATTTTTGTCAAGATCTCCTCTGTTAAAAAAGACACAACAATCCATCCTGGTCTTCCACCTGCCGTATATGTAGATTCAGAATCTGCAGCCCTGAGTTCTGATGACTGTAAAATGCAGAGTCTACTCGCCTGGCATTTCAGTGCTATCCACAGAAAGCACAGGGATACCTGGTGAACTTTTGGGGGGAAATTCCTCATTTTTCTAGTGTTACATAGTCTTCTACAATTCTAATTCAGCACTTGATAACTGCACGGTAAAGAAACATATGTCATTTTTGCCATTACATTTCATAGACTCTGTCCTATGATTGAGTTAATTTTGAAATGTTATATTCATTTCAGTCTCAGCAATATTTTCGGAGCAAAAGGACAGAAACAAAACAATCTCTGTAGACTCCAACTCCTTATTTCATTTGTTTTACATATACAAAATACAACGCGTATGGGCGCGTGCACACACACATTTTAACCTTGTTGGAAGAGCAAGCTAGAGTTTTCTTTTCTAGTGTCTAAAAATTGTAGAAAATGAGTGACTATAAGGTTTTTGCATATATGCCCATTTGCTCTACATCTCTTTATATTTAGTTAAATTATTTTTAATAAGGACTGAAGCAAAGACTAAAGATTTCTCCTAGAAGTACAGGCAGGTAAATTTTCGTGGAATTATGCTAGGAAAAAAAATAAACTAATAGTTTGGTAGAATTGTAAATGTGTATGTGCAAGAAAAGGTATTTTATGGTCAAAATGGTCATTTGTGAAAGGTTGTGTTTCATGTTTACACATTTCCTTAAATTCTACATTATTTCCCCTGAATCATGGATCATCAACAAGTTCTACAGAACTTTTGTCAGGACACTGGCATACACTTTGGCATCAATTTCAAATCCAACATGTAAAACCTTCAAAATATCAATTTGACATTTTTTAGCTATTTGCATTTCATGCCATTAGATGAGATATTGACATATTTATCATTCAGTTTATTGCTTATGTATTGGTTGGCCAAAAGGTTCATTTGGTCTTTTCCTGCAAGATGGCTTTAGTAGCACTTTGTTGTCTTTAACTTCTTACAATACAGTTTTGTTTGTGCATATTGTCACAGCCGTCATATCAGCATGCATTTTAAAAACATCAAAATTGGTGAATTTTTGTGTAGCCATTTTAATATTGGAGATGGAAAAAATACACAACATTTTTGACATATTATGCTTTATTGTTTCAAGAAAGGTAAAAACAGAACTGAAACACACACGCAAAAAACGATTTGTTCAGGGTACAGAGAAGGTGCTATGACTGATCAAATGTGTCAAAAGTGGTTTGTGAAGTTTCGTGCTGAGATTTCTCACTGGACAAGGCTCCACAGTCGGGTAGACCAGTTGAAGCTGATAGTGATCAAATTGAGACATTCATCGAGAATGACTGACGTTATACCATGCAGGAGATAGCCGACATACTCAAAATATCTATATCAATAAAGTTATTGGAGAAAACAAAAAATGCCTCCTTTTATTTTACAGAAAAAACAAACTGGACTTTTTGGCCAACCCACTATTTTTCAGTCTGAGGCACGTCATTGTAAGTACTGCCTACACAGAAATATGTCCACGTGGCACAATATTCTTCCTATGTTATAACGCATTTTATCGGTGCAGTATCCCATGCCGAACGGACCACAGTGCTGAGAAGGTGACCAAGCTGGCAAGGAGATGAGCCAGGACTTTCACCCAGGTCTCTGACACTGAGCATCTTTCACTGTACCACAGTTGTCTCCCTGATGAGGTTCTGGCCTGTTAGTGAGACTGAAACATCTCAACCTTCCTCTATGCAACTGATCATTTTTCCTGTTCATTGAGTGTAAAGTCAATGGACAAGTAAAAGGCAATGAAACTACAGACAGGAAAGTCTCACTGCTAGAGTACCTTCAGGGTCACATGGACCGCATCACCCCCCGCAGACACAGTAAAGAAGAAAGTCCTAATTGGAGAAATCATTCCCATTAGAAGGAGAGCGATATTTGCTTCTTTTCCCCCAATAATTTATACGGACAATGCTCAGGGCAAAGAACATATTCACTAGTCACTACAAAAGCAACTCATGCTTATGAAGAATAGACTTAAGTCAAATGCCTAGTTACAACATAAATGATGACTGGATTTCAACCCGTGAACAACTACCTCCCTGGAATTCCCTGCACCTTAGAAATACCTCTTTGTTGCTGTCGTTGTAATCGCATCCTTGTTCTCATCTAAGATGCAGAGAATAAAAATGTAAAGCTTTCTTCTAAACGGTCTGGGCTGTTAGCGAACAAGAAAGTGAAAAACCAATATCATCTTCTGTTTTTTAGTGCAGGCTCAGAATATGACATGCAATCACATATATTTATTCCACAAGTGACATTTGCTATCTTCTTCTCCTGAGGCAGCAAACACGACACAGTATTTCCCTCACAGAAACACATTCCCTAAAAATGTTAGCCAGCCATTTTGTTTTCTTTTTACCGCCTCTCAGATTTTATGGATTAGAGCTGAAAAGTCAACACTTAAAAATAAAGTGTGGTTTGGAAATGGTTATCTGTAAATATGAGTCCGTTATTCACCTTTGACAACCACAAGTAAAGTCAACAAAATATGTTCTGTCCGTGTTTGACATAAAGAAATATTTTCCAGATGACCTGGAGATTATGGACTGTCTGCAAAAGCGATTTCATTGTAAATGAATGTATACATTCACATATGCCGGCATTATTCCCCAAAACTGTAACTGGTTCTCCTCCAAAGAGTGTGTTTATAAGTTTCTTCTAAAGCTTTAAACGTGTGTATGTGCACACCCAAAAAGACAGAGACAGAGAGAAATAACATGGACGGTCTCCCAAAGCAAGGAGGTACCTACCCTATTTTTAACCAGCTTTTCAACTACACTTTGCACTGCTCCAAGTGTGGTTCATGGACCAGCAGCAACAGTATCGCCTAGGAGCCTGTTAGAAGTGAAGAATCTCAGACCCCAATGGCTTAATGCATCAACTTTTGCATTTCAACAAGATCACAGGAGGTTCCAAAGCACATGAAGGTCTAAGAAGCTCCGATCTAGACCTATCAACCCAAGTCCTAACTACTTCCAAAGTACTTCAGCTCAGCTTGTCCAAAACTGCAGTTCAACTCCAATTGCTGAGAAGCCACTCAAGGACACACAGAAGCCTCTCTCCCCTCATATATCTTATGGTGCTGAGGCCATCAGCTTCCCTCTAGTTTTCTAAGTAGAGACATGGGGGCTGTCTTAGACTTCTCTCTGTGTGCCATGAGGTCAAGATCCATGTCTGTGTTACTGTCCATGATGTCCTAGGACGTGGTGGCTAGTCGGAACTTAGTGAATATCTATTGAATGAGTAAAACTAGTAACCATGTACACAAGTCCCTACCTCTCTCCTCTGTACCACTGCTGAAGTCTTAATTAGTTGCTTAGCCACGGATTTCTTCCCCTATCAGTACTGGAGAGTCTTTTTCATGACACATGAATAGTAAGTATTTCATTCAAATAAAGTGAATATATCCTAGATTGCTACCAGATTGATAGTTCTAGAACATGAATTGGATGCTCCTCTCGCACTCACACCCTCCATCATGCTTTAAAACTCTGTAAGGTCTCCCATAGCCTTAGTCCAGCTACTACCTACCCTTCCAGTGTTACCACTCACCGTCGCACTCACCCACCCCCAACCACACCCCACGTTCCACCCTTACTCAGGCATCAGCCATTCCTTGGTCCTGTCGGAATTCTCAGCTCCTCAATTCAAGTTGGCATACATTGAACCCATATTACCTATAAGTATTGGGTTTGTAGTTCTGAAAGCCTACCTATATTAGGCCTTAGAAATACAAAAATCAATCATGACAATTAGAAATACATTTTTATGAAGAGTCATTAAGTATGAAAATCAAACAGCTAATATAAAAATTACTTCAATTTTACTGGGGGTATGTTTCTGCCTAGGCTAACGGGCTAAAAATTCTTCATACACAAATAAATTAGGTCAGAGACACCTTCCTAATATCTAGCTTGTTCCTAAGCTTTGGCATTTCTCATTTCTCCAAAGACCTATGTAAGTCTTTCAAAATATAGACAGCGACGTACAAAATTTTAATTGCCCATTTGCAGTGCACGGATCCTTCTTTCCCAGATAAATACCACAAAGAGGTAGGTTCCATTCTGCCTCCAGCTGAACCTTAAAAGTGAATACCACTCTTAGTTCTTACTTTAGGGGTCTCAGAACAGCATAAAAAAGAAAGCCACCACTGAAGCTGTACAAATTGAGGGTGCCTGAACACGTAGCTCCAAAAATCCCAATCTCCTTCATTTTCACATCTCAGTTCCTTTTTTCCAATTGTATCTGACCTAGAATGCATTGCACACCCCAGCCCTCTACTCAGAACACCCCCATCCTCCACCACCAAATCGTCTTAGCTCAGTTTGATGCTGGCACTATAGTAAAGCCTTTCTCAGCTGATCCCCACATCAATCACCTACCTCCTCTTTTATGCTCTCTTCCTAACTTATAAAAACTTCTATGATAGCCTCTGCCAACAAGTTATTCACGTGTCTGTCTCCTCCAAAACTCTACACTCTTATTTGGGGACAGGGCCTCCACTTTCCTTCCCAATTACTTTACATGGTACCTTACACTGACTAACCAAACCTCTAAGGTAGGTTAAATAGCATTCAGAGCCACAAATGCAGTCCTGTTGAAGAGGATGGACTTGCTAATAAGCCCTAAGTATTCAGATTTAATGTCAAGACCTGAATCTCTCTGGGAGCTGAGATGAACCCCACGGACCCATGAGCTGGACACAAAATGGGACTTGGAACTAGAGGACAGGTAGAACTGGCAAGTGAAGCACACCCATGACAACACAGTGATATGGCTCAGGCAGCCATGAGGTGGGAGGGAGGACAGCAAAGAAGAAAGGAAAAGGGGAAATGGGGAGACGACTGCCAAGACCACTCTCATGAGCAAAGCTGGTATGACCTGTATATGTTTTTATATATATATATGTGTATATATATGTATATACATACACATACACACACAATCTCACATATATTATGTATTATACATATAGTATACATATGATCTCATGCACACGCATCACATATTTTATCTATTACATAATAAATTTATCCACATATAATATGCCCCCAGTGACACTATCATGGGTCTCTTAAGCATGTCATACTCATCAATCAATCATTGGTATTGCTAGATCAATATTTAAGACCCACCCGATTTCAGCACAAAGAACTTGGAAAGCTCCTTACACATCAAGCCCAGAAGTCCACAGAGGTGCTACACTCAAACCGAATGGCTTTGATTTACCAGGCACAAATGAGCTGAGTTCAAGCACCATGAGTAAAAGGTTAGAAATTTAACAAGTTAATAACTTCTTATCTATTGAATCCAATAGTAACAGGTTGTGTTTTATTTGGTGTTTTTATATTAAACTGCATAAATTAATTTTATTGTATTTCATGAAAAATGTCAATCTGCAGTGGGTTGAAAGGAGGAGGCGGAGTGGAGGAACATTGAAGAGGTCTTCGCCATGGAGAGTTTGAGAAGCGCTGATCTGTTAGACGTAACCCCTCCAGGAGCCCACCCAGCTAGGGGCTGACAGTGGTCACACACCAGAAGTCGGCATGAGCTGACAACGGCACGTAAAAGATCAGAGACAACTTGAACTTTGTTGTTTTAAGCTGCTCACAGATATGAAACAATGGAAGCCTTAGGGACACAACATCTCTTATTTATTAGACGAGTGCACTTGGCACTATTATCTGGGGGGGCAATGAAAATGTCCCCATTTCAGGAAAAAATAATCTTTTCTTATTTGAAATTGATGAATAGAGAGTAAATACTTTCTAGGGTCCAGTCCAACCCTGAAATTCTCTCTCTGAGTCTATTGTTGGCTTGTTGCTACAAAATGTGCTAAATGGGTTCCTCTACAGTTTGGATAATAGTTAATCTGACACTGGAATCAAGGAGAGAGTTTTTAGATAAACTTATACTCTGTACTATACCCAACATGGTGTAAGTTTGAAGCCCTCAAATACAAGAAATAACAGGGAAGGTATTGCTTCAGAAAAAGGAATTATGCCTTTACTTGAGAGACAATAAAAATAATGAATGAATGAATGAATGAATGAATGAATGAATGAGGGAGGAAAGGAGAAAGGGAGGGAGGGAGGGAGAAGAGCAGTTCCATTTGCTTGGAGGAATGAGGCACACAGTAAATAACATGTGAGTGGTAAACGAGGCTATGAAAAGGTGGAAGTTTTATTTGAACAAAACACAAGTCATTATTAAAGATGGCAAATTAGCAAATTCTAATGTGATGTGATTCTGAGTAAGTGTGAGAGTGGGATTTGGTACTTCAGTTGCTTTAGATGGGGTGGCCTCTTCACAGTTTTAAATAGACTGTCCATTATAAGCATAAATTATCACCCCATGAAACTCTGATAGACTGGAGACTGACCTGGAAATTAACAATCAAGTATTCACAGGAAAAAATATATGAAAGAACCCCTTAGCTTATAACCAGTATGGTGCTGATTAGAGGAAAAAAGAACTGAAACCTTCGCAATTTTTAAATTGCTATTATTAAAACAGAAATTAGGTGAACTGGCGATTAGAAATACAATGCTTCACCTGCCATAAAAATCACTCCTTCCCCTGCCTTGAAGATTTGTTGATAAAGGCCAATTCTTATTGGTAAAGTATGAGTAGCTGACCAAGGAAGAAGCTGTAGAACTTGGTTTTGCAGTTTAATAAACTATTGACCAATGAAATGTCATGCCAAATAATATCGTGGCACGTTTCCTAAAGTTAATCCAGTGGGGGTTCCCTGCCTCCCCAAATCATCACATGTCATCAGAAATGTACCGTCAGGTTTGGGTATATGCACGTTGTTCCCAGGAATTTTTTTCGATATGGTGATCACTATTTGTTAAAGTCACAGTGCTGTCATATAAATAATACCTCTCAGTCCACATAGTTATAGTTAACACCACTTAAAAGTCTGAAATATCCACCTAAAACAAAGTCATTCTGTCCTCCCAAAATAACCTGATTTCAACAGTTTACAGTATTATTTGTTGTTCTCTCATGAACTAAAGCCCTTTCCTTTAAGAAGTGTTTTCTTTACTAGATAGCTCAATCCAAAAAAGTTAAGGCCTTTAAGGGAATCACTTTAAAAAGTAGTTAAAAACTATGTTTGGTAACATATTCCTTAGTAAGAGCAGAGGAACGCACAACTCTCAAGAGTCGACTTTTCTGAAGCAAACGTATAACTATATTTTTTGTTAAGGTATCAGACAGTATTTGCATTATGATGAATATATGTATGTGTGTGTGTATTCATCATATGTGCGTGTGTGTGTATTCTCTGATGAGCCAAATAGTGTACTGTGATATTTCCTTTTTTGTAAAGCTTTAGATTTTTTCCTGGATTTAATCATTGCCTCTCTTTATTTCCTTTGCCTAGACTCCTCACAAGCTCTCCAATATTTAAAACCACTTCAGATACAGGTTTCTTAGTGTCAAAGACCAGGGTGACCCTTTGTCCTGGAGCCTCAACTCTGCGGCTCCGACCTGCGGTGGCTGTTCTCTAGACCTGCGGAATAGCTACTGTCCTGTGATTTCCCTCTCCTTCCAGTTCCCATGCTGCTCAGGTTCTTAATCCTCTGTGTCCAGTGTATTTATTTTTCCCATTTAAAAACCTTTAGGATCTGCTCCTCACGCCTAGACTTCTAAAATTTCGTGATAATATCTTGGCTTCTCTCTTTCATTAATTTGGTTCACCCTTAGAATGTGGAAGCTTGTGTTCCTTCAGTTCTGAGACCATTTTTTATTACTTCAAGAATTTTTTCATTTGCTCTGCTCTTTTACTGAAAACACCATCGGTTGGATATTCTGTGGTTTACTTATTTTCTAGGATATTCCCTTAATAGTCAAACCTTTCTGTCGATTTTCATTTCTGCTTTCAATGATTTTTTAATTTTCACGCAGTCTCTCGTCTTTTAATTGTTCCGATTGTAATGGCATTGCCTTCTGTTTCAGGGATGCATTTTCTTCTCTTATTTCTCGAAGTTCATAACCCTTTTTGTGTAAGAGTCCTTTTTTTTCTGCTCCGTAACTAGTACTTTAGTTCCTCCAAGCTCCTTTTTAGTCCTCCACACCCCTTGTCTGGCCTATTTCTTTCCTGTTGAAGTACACTCCAAATACTTGAAAATTCTTGGATACACTTAAAGAGTGAGGAAATAAAATACTGACTAGGAAGGCTACGGTCAAAAGCTGCAGCTTCCTGCCCAATGGGTTTCACTGCTGGGTGAGCAGGCAGGGGCCTGATCCTTCAAATAGCAAAGATCTGTAGGTCTGTTCGGTAGAGCCAGTTTCTCCAGAAAATAAGCAACTCCTGTTCTGGGTTGAAAAGCCTGGGTGCCGATACTCTTGGAGATACACAGTGGAGCATGGTGTTTCCATGTCTAAGTCACTCTAGCTCAATATCTCCATAGGCTACATCTCATCTCTAAGAGTGGGGATGTTCTAGTAATTAAAAGTCTGCTCATACAGGGGAAGGGAGCTTGAAGAGCTATAACTTACTGTATTGCAGACTTTTAGCAAACTCCCTGTTTTTGCCTCATATTTCACCCCCAGCTTCTGCAGTATCTAATATTGCCAATTCCTGTCTTTTCCAGGGTTCTAAAGAGTATATTTGTTCTGGCTTGTTGGAACCTCCCTCTGCAGGCAGTGAGTATTCAACTCTTTCTGCTCTAGTAATCCCTCCTTCCGATTTATGTTATCCAGAAATCGAAAGCATTTCCAACCCATTATCTCTTCTCCACTTCTCTTTATGTGTGTCTCTATCCGTTTTATTCCTTCAGTTTCAGTGGGGTGTTCAGCAAAGAGTAGAGGCAAACACATCTGCTCACGCTGTCATGTTTAATTGGAATCTCAAGATCTTTGCTTCTGTGTCAGAAAATGTGCTACTGTTAATTAAATCAAGTCATCTGAATTTTATCACAGGAAAGAACCACATTAGTCATATTATTTATTCACCCTCCTGATTTAAAATAAGAATTGGCTTTCTGGGGGTGCCCATAAGCCTCAAACAAACAAAAGACTGGCACATATTTACAAACAATTTAACTATCTAATATGATTCTTAATATTTATTTAGTACTGGGTGGGGAGGGGAGCCTCAAAAGAGCTGCTCTCTTCTGTGTGTCTACTTTTACAATTCAGGGGATTAAACCTATCATTCACCTACAGAATACAGAGAGTTACTCCCTCTCCTTGGCATCTATCAGAAATTTTCCTGCTAGTTCCCCCTTGGAAACGACCACGCCACATCACCACAGCTGAACTCACTGGAAGAAAGGCAAGTGAGATGGGACAAGAAGACGTGAGTATGACAAAAAGCATTGAGAGGAAGTGGTTTTCCTTGCCATCCATGCTGCATCCTCCACATCACCATAACAAAATCTCTTACAGTATGCTAAAATTCCAGCTGGGCTGATCACAGCACAGTCATAGGCAAAAGAAACAAACAAACCAGAAAAAAAGACAGCTTTGTTACAGGAAGAAATATTTGGCATTGGATTTCAATCAAGGTTTGAGCCTACTTCACGCATTTCACTCTCTACTGATAATTCTAATAAAATCAATTGAAAATTCATCATGATTCCATTCAGTTTCTGGTTAAAGTCAATAAAAAAAGGAAATGCCTGGTCCATACAAGGTCAGTATTGATTCCACAGAGGTTTCCTTTTCTTAAAATTAAAAGCTTTCATAGATCTAACTGAAAAAAAAAGGCGGGGGGAGAAATGCATGCCTCTCAAAAATAATTAGGGTTTGAAGTGACCAACGGAGAAGATGTATGAGGTTTACATTACCCACAACCTGCTGGGAGTTCAAATTCGTAAGGCAAATGGAACAGCATACACAGAAGCATGGGAAGTCTCCAGCTAATCAAAGCATCTCACAAATTTTCTACTCACAAAGATTGATTAGGTCATCTTTTTCTGATCACAAAATCATTTAGATACCTAATGAGTTGACCAAATATTTTTAATTATAACGGATGCTTAGGCAGCGTTCCATGAATTGGAATGGGCAAATTTCAATTCTAAAAGAAAAAATGCGACAGAGCGGTTAAAATCTGACTTTCATTTCAAAATGCAGGGCCATGTATAAACCATCCCATGAATATGTTCAAAGCCAATTTTGATTAATGGAAAGAATAAGAAGAGGGACCGCCTCTCCCATTACATTGTTAAGTCTGCCCTAACAGTTACAACGCAGGTCTACATACTTCAAAGCGCTGCCCAAATCAACTAGCTAATGAGAAAGGCTCAAAGTCCTGGTACACCCTGCTCCTCAAATGTGCATCAGGTAACGAGAGCTTGCGCACACAGTGTGTATGTTGTAGGAAGTATACGAAGACAAGCTAGGGCACCTTCTGAAAAGCGAAGAAGAGCATAAAGTATATGCTGAGCAATGAAACAATCGTTTAAGCCGTGAGTGTCTAATAGCATTAAGAGATTTTGACTTACTGATTTCTGGGGAAAGGCTTATAATGATGATTTAACAAGGATGATGTTTTTTTTATTTAACAAGGTAAAATATTTTGTGTGTTTTTCCCTGAATACAACTTTATTTGTATTTCATAGATGAATTTTTCTCTTTTGTTAAATTTATTGGGGTGACATTGGTTAATAAGATTACAGTATTTCAGCATAATACCAATCTTAAACAGATGTTCGACAACTAAGTATTTGTAACTGCCAGGAATGTGGTAAAGGCTAAAGAGGTGGTTCTTGTCATTACTCTTTCGGGATTGCTAAAGAAATAATTTGGTTTGAAAGTTGCTGTTTCCCAGTGAAGATAGCAGTGTAGTGTAGAGGCAGCTGCTTGTCTCTAGCTGGTGCTTTTCCTCTATGATGTAAAGCATGCTCTTACATGATCCCTAACAACACTCTTCCTACTGCACCAAGTGCGTTCATGTACCCTCCCACTACACTGCTCACGGGCCCTCTGGGATCAGGAAAGCATTAGGCATCTTCGTGTCTCAAATACTTGACTTAGCCCACGAAAGCTGCATCATGACTGAATAATGGCAGGAGCCCCTATGAGGCAATCTAGGGATGAATGTTGGTTTTATTTCTCTGTTTGAACAATGAACTACCAAACTACCTTAAAGCCCTTTGGTAACAGTGTAGGGCAAAACTTTTTAAAAAAATACTTTACCTCTCCAGTAGTTTTAATCAAGTGGAGGTTATAGCCTGGAGCATTTTGTTAAAAAGGATTCTAATAATGAATTTGGGTATAGTAGAAGAGTTTGGAATACATTGTGGATGCGGAAAAAAAGGGCAAATCAAATATAATCAATATTCTAAGCCTAAGTTTAAAATCTTGATGGTCTTAGATGTGTAAAGCAGGCCCTCCTTGTGCCATGACATGACTAAAATTGTTTTGATCATGACTAAGCAAGAGCACACTTATGAAAGTTAAATTCTTTTTTTATGGGCATACATATTAGCTAGAAGACCAGGTGAAGATAATTTGTACAATATCACACTTATAATTGTCATCAACAAACTGCCTGCAATAAAAGTGGTAAAT